>APFE031452510.1:31331-99907 GCA_000404065.3 Pinus taeda | reverse complement strand
CGCCATAATTTGCCTGTGGGCCCACTTAGTGAAGGTGACTCTTTTTACTAAGCTCCATCATCTTGTTGCAATCTCAACACTCCCTCTCAACAAGATATGGATTATCAACAACCCCTATCCTGCCTCGGTGGTATTCGAATTTGCTCCTGGTGAGAGCCTTCGTCAGAATATTAGCAAGCTGATCCTCCGTTGGAATGTATGAAAGTAACATGATACTTCGCTGCACACAATCTCTGATACGATGGTACTCAATGTGTTTAGATCTATCATGAAATACATGATTAGCTAAGAGGTTAATGCAACTCTAGTTATCATAGTAAATCACAGTAGGCTCTAAATGAGAACCGAACAAGCCGACAACAACCACTGCCACAAACCCTGACATTTCAGACAAATCTACTATTGAACCTCCTGAAGTTGAATCTTTAATTCATAAACTTCAGCAATTTTCTATATCACCTCAAAGATCTGATAAATCTCAAGGCAATGTGACTTCGCAATACAACCCTGCTCATCCTCTCACCAGATTAAAGAGCGAAAAGTTTGGTATTGAGCCAACTGAGTTACCTCTACCTACAAGGAAGAGAGCAAGGAAATCACCTAAAGGGTCCGATAGTGAGACTCTTTCATCATCATCATCCATCTCAACCTCTCCACCGCGAAGTCAACCATCCACCCCTCCACTTCAGATTATTGTCCACCAATCCATTGGAACTTCAACATATCCTTCTCAATCCTCCGGAACTATAATATCCTCATCTTCCCAACTGCAAGGATCATCTTCTACGCTTTCATCTGTTAGTAGTTTCGCGATGGCCCAATCTCCATGGAATAACCCAGGGGCAGTCTTAATTCCTGCGACCTTGAGTCAAATGCCAGCCCATCCTAAAAAATGGCTGCCTAAGTTTAATCCTGAATCTGGCATGCTAGCAGAAGAACATATAAACAACTTTATGTTATTTATAAATCTCAATGGAGTTACTAATGAAGATGCTGTCATCTGACTCTCTCCTTACACTTTACAAGGAGCAGCTGGATCATGGTATTTCTCATTACCATTCGGATCTATCACTAGTTGGGATATCTTCGAGGAACAATTCCTGACTAAGTTCGGTGACGAAAGGTCTACCGCGACATTGATCAATGACCTGTCTAACCTTAAGACTGAGTCAAAGGAGCCTATCAAAGATTTTAAGTCACATTTCAATAAAGTGTTAAGCAAAATTCCTACTGCTTCCAAGCCTAGCGAAGAAGTGCGAAGTGAATGGTACGTCTCTGCTTTACCATCAAACATAGCAATCTTTGTTGATAGGGCTAATAAAACAACTTTAGCTGATAATATGAAGGAAGCAATAGTGGAAGAGAAACGTATAATAGCCTTAGAAAATAAAAACGCTGTAGATGAACGAAAATCTAAGAAGGTTACTTTTAAGGAAGATCCCAAGAAAAAACAGTCGAAAGATCCATTCGATTTAGAAGGATTGTAGAAAGTTTTGAAAACCATGTCTAACGAAATGGTTGACATTAAGAAACAAGTGGTAGAGACTTCTTCTAAAAATCCATACAAGCCTTATAGAAGAAATCCTTCGACTGATTCAAAGCCTCCCAATGCTATTATGAATTCTGAATCAAAAGAAGAAGAGGAAATTGCTACTGAAGAGCCTACCAATGAAGAAGAAGTTGTAGAGGTACAAGGTATGTGGGATTTCATCCTCCTAGATGAAGAGGATCAAGGGGCATCACCGGTTAGTACTCAAAGTAGAAATCAATTCGATCCTCCTCAACCTACTCCTAAGCCAAAGAGCGCAAGCTCAATGCCTAAGGATAAAGTCGCAGCCAAGAAAATGACACCTAAAGCGACTCAAACAAGCCTAGTCCAAAAATATTCACCGACTCCATCTAAAACATTGATTGTTTCAGATGAAATGGAGTATAATATCATAGAAGGCATGAAGAAGACTAGGCTAACATCACTTTTTATGAATTGAGTAAGTTAAAACATCAACAAAAGGTACTTTTGAAAGAATTACATGCTGTACCGGTTGCACCTCTGCCCGCCACTGTAATCTCTCAAGTTTCTCATGAGATGGGAAGACCTCCAACTAATGTGATTAATAAAGTTGATCCAAATGATATCGCTTTAATTGGAGGAAGGTTGAGATCTCATACTCCCCCATTTCTTCTTACTTATGAAGTTTTCAACAAAAATTTGCATAATTGTTTAGTGGATTCTGGAGATTCATCTAATATTTTACCAAAGTCAATATGTGCAAAGTTGAACGTTCAACCTCAAAAATATGTTGTGCACATAGTTCAGCTAGATCGGTCGCAAGTGGAAGTGATCGGCGAATTGAATCAGGTTACCATAAGGCTTTCATCTAATCCAAAGGTATGTTAAGTTATCGACATTTTAGTTGCAGATATTCCAGAATTTTATTGCTTAATTCTTAGCAAAGATTGGTCAGAAAAACTTCATGGATACTTTGCAACTGATTGGTCACATATGTGGCTCTCTTACAATGGTAAACCAAATCAGATAAAGGTTGAGCGAGAAAGACATCAGAAATACATAGTAACAGAATTGGAAGGAGAAAATGAACTGATAGCATACAACAACAATATTATTGGCAACTATTTTGTTGATTCTTTCTTAGGAAATTTTAATGCTCATACTTCACCTTACTTAGAACATTCTGTTTTATCTCAAGTAGAAATTTTTTCTCAAACAGATAGTTCTAAATGTATTAATTTTATAGATAGTCCTATAAATAAATCGTTATTTTGGAAGTTATTTTTTGATGGTTCCAAGTCTAATAAAGGAGCAGGAGTAGGATGCGTACTAATTAGTCTAGAGGGAAACAAAACGATGCTAACTTGTAGACTCGAGTTCGATTGCACCAATAATACTACAGAATACAAGGCTTTAGTCTAAGGATTATACAAAGCAATCGGATTAGACATCAAATATCTACAAGTCTTCGAAGATTTTGAAATTGTTATAAGATAGGTACGAAATACTATACATTGTCTATGAGGTCATTTAAAGCATTACCAATCTTTAGTTCAAGATCTGATTGAACATTTCATAGCATTAAATATTTCATCAATTCCCAGACTCCAGAATGCTAGTGCTGACCTCTTAGCAAACGTAGCCTCCAAGCTCATTCCCTCAGAAGACTATAGTCCTGATAGATTTTTCAATCAAATTAATCTTTAAACCCTCGATTCCTGATAACATTACCAATTGGAGAATTTTCAATGATGATCCTGATATTGTAAGCTTCCTCACATTAGAGGGATCTTACACCAATCGGATAATTGATGAGGACCAACATGATAGAAAATTGCAACAAGATAGAACTAATAATGTTATGCCAAAGTCAACAGTCAAATTAGAAGACCTATATGATTTGAAAGATCGATTCAAGAGATCTAGCAATTCAAAACTTCAAAGTTCAACTCTAAACTATGAATTAGTAAATCTAGGAACTGATACCAAGCCACAAAATATCAACCTAGGCCTTGGCCTAGCTCCTGAAGAAAAATTAGCGTATGTTCGTCTCTTGAAACAATACAAAAGTGTCTTTGCTTGGAACTACGATGAACTTAAGACTTACGACACTTCTATCATCCAACATACTATCCCAATGATAAATGATTAAAAACCTATCCAGCAAAAGCTGAGAAAGATCCATCCTAATCTAGAAAACTAGATCAAATCTGAGCTCAATAAGTTATTGAAAGCCAAAATCATTTTTCTCGTTCGACATTCTAAATGGGTTTCCAACATGGTTCCCATTAGAAAGAAGAATAGAGACATTAGAATTTGCATTGACTTTCGAAATCTTAACAAAGCCTACAAAAAAGATAATTTTCCTTTGCCTCCCATGGAGCAAATATTGCAGGCAATTACAAGATCAGAATTAATGTCCTTCTTGGATGGTTTCTTTGGCTACAACCAAGTGTTGGTCCATCCCGATGATCAATTAGAGACCACGTTCAGAACCAAATGGGGTACTTATGCATATCAAAAGATGCCTTTTGGCCTGATCAACGTTGGTGCCACATTTAAAAGGGCCATGGACATCGCATTTAAGGGATTAGTAAATAAATCAGTAGTAATCTACTTGGATGATATAACTGTATATTCCAAGAAGCGAGGCAATCATCTCAGAAATTTAAAACAAATATTCCAACGTTGTCAAAGGTATGGAATTTCACTCAACCCAAAAAAGTCCTTTTTTGCATTAAGTAAAGGAAAACTTCTTGGATTCATAGTGTCAAAATCTGGAATCCATATTGATCCTGATAGAATCAAGGAGATTTCCTAAATACCCCTACCTCACAACAAAAAATCTATGCAATCTTTCCTTGGCCAGATTAACTTTGTAAAGAGATTTGTACCATATTTTTCAAGAATCGTATCTCCTTTACAAGCAATGATTAAAAAGAACTCAATCTTCAAATGGGGCCAAGACGAATATGAAGCATTCAATCTGATCAAACAAGCAATTGTTAATGCTCCATCTTTAGCAACTCCAATTTTTTCCGATCCTTTCATTTTATATACATTTGCCTCTGATAGATCATACGCTGTGATACTCACTCAAGCAAATGAAGACAAGGTAGAAGCCCCAATTTCTTTTTTCAGTTAAAATCTACAGGGGGCTGAGTTAAATTATTCAGACGTAGAGAAACAAGCTTATGCTGTTTTCAAAGCGATAAAATATTTCAAACCCTTTCTACTTAAAACCCATACAAAAATCATAGTATCGTTTCCAGCAGTGATAAATCTCTTAGTACAAAAAGATGTGGGTAAGAAAAGAGCTCTAAGGTTGAAGGCTAAGCAATATCAGCTCGTGAAAGATACTTTTAGGATATATTATGATTCTGTTCTCCTTAGATGTCTTGAGAAATCTGAAGCTGAAAAGGTGTTGCAGGAACTCCATGATGGACCAACAGGTGGACATTATGCTGGAGATGCTACAACACATAAAATCCTATGTGCGGGTTATTACTGGCCCACACTATTCAAAGATGCACATAGCTACGTAAGGAAATGTCAAGTTTGTCAAACTGCTGCAGGAAGACAAAAGAAACTATCTTTGCCTTTGCAACTAGTCAACATTGAGCAACCTTTTGATCAATGGGGATTAGATATAATAGGTGAGATCATTCCTTACTCTTCTAAATAGCATAGGTATATCCTTACAGCTACAGATTATTTTACTAAATGGGTAGAAGAAGTTCCTCTCAAGATAGCTAATGCTGAACACATCATTGATTTCATAGATCAGTTCATAATCACCAGGTTTGGTTTACCTTCTGCTTTAATATTTGATAATTCATCATATTTTTCTGGCAATGCTATGATTGAATTTGCACTCAAAAGAGGTTGTAAGCTTAAATACTCTACCAATTATTACTCACAGGGGAATGGGTTAGCTGAATCTATGAACAAAAACTTAATTAGAATCATTAAGCGAACCATTGATCAAACTCACAAAAATTGGCACGAGTCTTTCATATATGCTTTATGGGCAGATCAAATAACGCAGAAAACCTCCATTGGCACTTCTTCCTTTAATTTAGTTTATGGGAAAGAAGTGGTGCTTCCAACTCATCTAGCAATTCCCTCTTTGGCCTTAGCTCAATATATTGATGAAGCACCAACTTCTTCATTACAACTAAGGCAGCTGGAAATACTTGAGCTAGAAGAGCAACGAGAGTAGGCTAAAATAACTCATGCTCATCACCAAGCATTAGTAAAGGCTTCTTTTGATTCGAACATGATATCCAAAAAGGACTTTCAGATGGGAGATCTAGTTTTAAAATGGGACAAGGCTCATGAGGAAAAAAGGAAAACATACGAAGTTTCAATGAATGTGGCTTGGCCCTTTCCAAATTGTAGAAGTCATAGGTCCATCTACTTTTATGTTACAGGATTTAACAGGAAAAAGAGATTCTTTACTTGTTAACGGCTAGATCCTCAAAAAATACTTTCCATAGGAGATCATTCTTCTATTTTTGTAGATTAGTTTTTCCTTTATTTTGATAATAAAACTAGTTGTAAATGGTTACATTTGGAATTCATGAAAAAGACAAGTATTTCTTTTAAATTTTGTTTTTTCGCTTGTATATATAGAAATGATTTAGAATATCGGTCATTATTATTCAAAGATATAGTCAAAGGTTATAAGCCAAAAAATGATACTAGCTTCAACCTTGTAAATTTTGATAAAAAGTGAACTTTAGTGGGAATTTGTTTTATATCAGTCAAATGAAAGGTATCAATAACAAAACAAAGATTCTCTGTAGAAAAGCTCTTTCCAAAAACTCTACCATTGTCGTCTAGAGCTATTCTTAAGGAAACAATGACTTCCTTCCCACCTAGAGAATTACGTGCTTCAAGGAATAATCCAGCGATACACTTTAACTTAAAGAATAAGAGGTCTCATCACGAGCCGACTTATCATGATCATAGATATTATAGCTTGCTAACTTTGCCAAAACTACATACCACAACAAGGCAATGACTCAGGATTGTTGAAATCAAAGAAAAGGGGTCTCATCACGAGCCAGCTTGTTCAACAAAGTTATAAATCAAGTGAGTGGCACTGTCATAATTTGGCTACCAAACCAAGGCATTGTTCTTTAAGGATTAAAAGAAAATGAAAGCAATAAGTGTGGATATGGATTTCTCTTTGAAAATTTTATATTTCTCCAAGTGGGATACAAGATCATTGTTGGGTAACATGTAACGCTTTCGAGGCTATAAATGCCTGCTGGCAGTAGATGCTCTACCTACAACAAATGAGCATATTTAAAACTGATTTACAGAGCAGGCTTTGTTTTTATCTTTATAAACCAAGTAGTGACTGATGTAGATACAATGACTAGCTTGAGGAAGTAAATAACCAAAGTTAACATAGAAGAAACAAACTATCATAGATAGCTAAAAGCATAAAAAGCATAATGTACTTTATCTTTCTATAATAAAGTTTGATTTTCTAGAAAGATTTTGTTTTGGAAGTTTAGAAAATTCAAAAGAAAAGCAGAGATAACTGGTTCTTCCAAGTGAATCGCCAATTGTTGTGGCCAGCAACAATCCCCCTTCTTATTTAGTTTTATCACTAACACTAAATAAGTGGGGACCCTTATTCAAAAATTTAAAAAATTGATCAATGCTTGTATTTCCTTTTTTAATAAAACTTACTATCATAAACTTAGGAGAATACCCTTGAAAAATCTAAAAGACTTAAGTTTTATGATAAGTTAGAATAAAATCACTCCTTAAAGCGTGTCGCAACGCAAAAAAGGGTGATGGATGCCTTCCTACAAGCGGAATTCTAAGTTGCGAAATCGCGATGTGAAACTACGCACTAAAAACATTCATCGCATCGCATCCCTCGAATATCACTTAAAGCTGAAATACTTCAAACTGCCGATATGCGAAGGCACATATCGCAAATTTTATTTTGCAGAAAATACATTAATGGATGATTGTCATATGCTACGAACTAGCGATATTGCGATTCTGCGATATGTGATATTGCGATCTACGATATTGCGAAGCAAATTGCAAAATTACCTTATCGCAGATCTTCAGGGCTCATTGTTCGAAAAAGATTTTTCCATAAACCAATGCCTGGTTATGCGCGTTAAATGTTAATCAATGAGTTAGTTGGCAATCATTAATGAAATAGGGTTTTGATTTGATCTAAGAGCCATTTCACGTAAGGTGGTATATTTTATATGTTTTCCACATTTAAAGCTTTCCCGTCACCTTTTTCTTATCATTATTCTCGCCTCATTGTAAACTGCAGGAGCGAAGAGCAGAAAAGTATACATAGCAGTGTTTAGAATGTCATGGGAAAGAAGGGTAAAGCTCTGAGTTCAGAAGACAAGAAATGACGCCGTTATACACAGACACCACCTGTAACAAAGATGCCGACATTACTACTTTGGAAGGCATGTACAATCTACTCGAGGAAGAAAATCCCAAAATGATGGAGGTTATAGCTACTGCAGGCTCACATGGGTCTTCTGAGGCATCTATTACAGAACTAGCATGTTCGTTCTTACACCAGATAGTGGCGAGGCCTAAAATTCTTCCGTACACGGACATGGTTAAATGGGTACTGGATAGTGCTGACATCACAAACAGACAATTTAAGACTTAGGGTCAAGGATTCATTGGCTCGTTCACTCCACAATATTTGAGGCTCATGTATCATCTACCAGAGCCATAGGCAACTTATAACAAAGAGTTCATGGAGAAGTTCGTTAAAGAAAATGAATATTTGGAAGAATGCACTAAGGATGGGTCAAGAAGGGATGAACCACTAAAAAAGGATAAGCATGGTATGTATAGTACTGGTTCTCTCACCTTTTCGTATTGCTTTGTTGCTGCTATGCTCTGTAGATTTTTTGGAAAGCCAGACATTAACAAATTTTCATCTGAATGGCTACCATTATTGGATGTTGCCACTAATGCTACTATTGTGGATTGAGCTAAGATATTTTCTGACAATTTAGCCACAGCCATTTTGAATTATCGGTCTAAAAGAACTATTTCTCAGAGAATTTATCCCCCTTTCTACTTATCTGCATATATGATGGATGCAATCTGTTATATTTCCAAGTTTCCTCTAATGGGTTGGAAATGGACTACTCAAGATCCCTTACCCATTCATATTTATCACAAAGAATTGTGGGATCCCAAGTTCACTCCATATTTCTACAAGATTTGTCATGGAATCATGTTACCTTTGTACAAAATGTTGTATGACATAGACGCTCCAAGATTTTCTCCCGAAGCGGAGGTTGATATGCTCCCTGTCACAAGATGGTTCAGAGAAGAACTTTTCACATATGTTAGGGTATTCAGAAGTCTCTCTTCCCCTCATGTTTTACCTTTATATGTTCCTGATAAAATATTGGCATGAGAGATTGTTTATCAGACTTGCGGAGAAGGAGGTATGACTAAAGATTTGAAGGAAAAGAAGAAGGTCATTTGGCCACAATTTCCTATGGCTTGTGGGGCATTTTCACTATTTGATGTAGGCCATGCATTCAAAGAAGTAAACAACATGACATGTCTATGATTGTTCAAATTTCCAGGAAGACTGTTCCACCCTTCTGATATTGTTAAGAATTTCACTATTGCAGTCAAAATAAAGGTGTTTTCTAAAGAAGATGATATTTTTGATGATATGTTCCAACAAAAAAGTACACTTAAAGAAGTTCTGCATTTGGCCCAAATGCGATTTCCTCTAGCAGAATTTCAAGAGTTCAAAATGTACAGAGAAAGGAGGTTAGCTAATATCCCTTTGGATAAATTACACTTGGAACACGTAAGGGAACCAACTCCCAGTATCAGTCTCAGTGGAAGTTCAGGCATAGACAGGTCTAAATCTAAGTCCGAGAGAGAAGCGTCAAAACACTCCAAGAGGTCCGAGAGTGACCATAATAAAAGCAAAGGGTTAGTAAGGGATACTGCCCAGTTGAAGGAGCTCCCAGAGCAACAGGTTTTGACCTGTCCACAGCTATATCTGCCCCCTCTCATCTTCCCGCCACCATTAGTCAGAACTGAGCTGGATAAAGAATGGGAGACATTCAATGATTTAATCAATATTGCGGGACAGAGAACAAAGACACCTGAGAGTAATGTACATATAGTGAATGATATAGTCACAGGAACAATTAGCAATGTCCTAGAAATGGAACATATTCCCATTACCCCATCCTTTGAACTTATGCTCAAAATAGAGGAAATTCCTCCTCTTGATGTATTTTATAGTCCACATCATAAGGCTGTGGTGAGAAGACAAAGAAAGAAAAGGAAATTGGAAAGCATGCTCTCTCATGAGGCAGAGCAATTAGACATCCTATGGCAAGATCCTACCACCGATCCTATTGAAAACCTCACTAAATTATCTCAGATCGCAGGAGCATATGCCTCTCCGACCATTGATAAAGCATTTGAGGTACAAGAACTATTGAAAGAGAAAGAAGATCAAATACAGGTTTTGCAGCAACAACTACAGCAAGCCAACACCAATAGTGAAGCACATAAACAATTTGAAAGATTACAACAGGAATTTCAACAAATGCAGATAAGATACCAGAACAGTTCGGCCGAAAGAGAAAAACAGTTACAGGTTATGCAAGAGATGCACAAGGATGATCCTAATCTTATAGAATTCATCACAAAATCCATTTCCTTAAATGATCAACTATTGCAGCAACAAGAGGCATTGTGCCAAAGAATATCACAGTGGAGCTCTTATTGCAAAATAAGCGATAAAATTACTATTCAAGTCGTGGACTTGCGACATGATTATGATTTAATTGATAAAAGAATTACTGAATATTTGGCTTGGCAGGAAACAAGGGAAGGGAAAAAGGTAGGCGCACCAATAATCAATGACACTCACAAGGAAATTTTCTTTAATAAGTGGGATGCACAGATCAAGAAAGCAGAACAAGCGGCAGAAGAAGCAGCCACAACAACAAATAATGTCATTGACTGCATCAATGAAAATTTACATACGACAAATTTCATCTCAAAGACCACTCTAGGATATCTACTGAAAGTACAACATCTACAGACAGGCTGAAGACAAAAGGCTCAAGAAAGGGCAAAGTCAATCAAAAGGTTAACCAAGTTGAATTGGGATTCTTACTGGGCATACTTGGCAAAACCACATAGCCAATGCATGACTCTCAAATTTATAATGAATTCTACCAAAAAGATGGCGCCAACACTTGCCGATTCTATTTTCGTAGGACAACTAAAGTCAGAAGTCGGCCAGCGAACTCTCATCAAGCAAATGCTGAACGCTTGCGATTACAAGGAACATATACATAGATAGTCAGTTGTTAGTTTTAGTTTTAGATTCAGTTAAATTTTAATTTTGCTTTATTTTTGATTGAAATGAGGACGGTCATTTAAACCACATCCTACATTTTTGTAATAAATTATTTTTAGACTTAGCTAGTAGTATTTAAACACTTCTCATGCATTTAGAGAAGGGTCCTGAAATTTGTCAAAAACTTGTCCTCAGAACATGCACTTTTGCACCCTCTGAGGAGGTTTTGATGAATGAATGGAACAATATTTATTGATATCTGTGTTTGATATCTACTATTGATGTTGCACTTTTGTACTCTTAGTATATGTTGGATTAAGAAGAGATAAATCATTATTGCTTGAAGCTCATGAGTAGAACTAGGTATAAATGGTACTTTTATCTCTTAACCATTTCTGCCTATGTGTTAAAGTGATATTCATGTTCAATTATTTATATATGAATGTGTGAATGCTTGAGTTATCATTTGGCACTTCTGTACAGTGATAGCTATTTATTTATGCTCAATATATGAGTAGCTTATTATGCGATATGTTTTTCACAATTGTTTCATCTAACTTTTTATACGAAATGGTTTATTTTTATTGAATGCTTTTCTCATAGCAGTTGAATGATCCTTATTACCAATTGTTATTTGAAATTATTTTAGATCGCATAACGGAAAGATTACATCCTGGGTTAGTTTAGAATTTAGATATTTATATTTATTAAAATACAATTGCATGTTGTTAGATTAGATTTAGAATAAAAGCATTTTACTTAGGAATTATTAGAAAGGAGATATCAATTCTCAACACACACACACATACACACACACACATATTGGGAAACTGGTCCCATATCCCCAGTCGGATCCACTATACCAAACGGAAAAGGAGTTGCTAACCAAGGTCCAGACCGGGTGGGTATCCCCCTTGTTGTAGACCCGATTTTCGAGGCTTCAACAAGCCCTAAGGTAGTGCCTTGACTGCGATGTCACACCGAGGCAAGTAAGATAACTCTGTCAGTAGCAAGGGTGTGATTGATGCAGAGAGTCAAGGAATGTGTACGAGAGGTTCCAACACTTTGAAGGGAGAGGAAGGTGAGGGTGAGTTCTAGGTTGAAAGGGATCAGTCCCAACTCAGCTAGGAACACACCACACAAAGGACATGCACATCTTTCGGTGGAGCAGCCCACTCAGATGTGGCAGTCGCAACAATAAGGTAAGATAACATGAAAAACACTCACGGATCAGTGTGGGATGAGTGTGACAGTTGATATAGAGTGGTTCATGAGAAAGCTTTGTCTAATGTCTGGCAGAGAAATCGACACAGATAGTGACAACATAACAACATATGCAACACATTAACAACAAGATTCATATAATTTCATACAAATCAGTTCATATACAAGTCGTAAGTTAAACAACATATATCATTAAGGCAACCAGAACAGTCCAACTATAATGACAACATATGCATGAAAACATGTTGGCTCTTATTATTAAAGAAGTGTAAGTCACAATCATACAATACACCATGTAAACCTGCTAGCCCCAAAAATGGAACATTATAACCACATTCGCCTACTCCTCTAAAGAGATGTACTATATCCATGTAGTGGAGAAGCCAAGGCATGTTACAATAATGTGCAAGCCTTCTTCAAGATAGTCTTAGTAGAAGCTTGGCTAACCAAAAGCCTATACAATGAGTTATGAGGGACTATTTATAGCAAAGGGTGGGTTGACTCTTGACATTGTTGTTTGTGACAATTCAACTACCCTCATGACTCTTCACCTACTCTATGACTGTTACATCCAACCATTTACACTTGACTTACACTTGACATGACTCAACATTACAATGCACATGTATTCATGTGAGACATCATGGCTTGAGTAAGCCATGAAAGACATCACTGACACTCAGTTTGCTATGACGAGACCAACTCTTTGACATGCTTGTGATGGTGAAGGTGGTGATCTGATGCCAAGCTTGGTCATCTGTGATTGTGTGCATGAACCTCATGGTGACATCTTGCTGAAGCAAACTCTTGCCTCCGCTGCAACTGGTGCATTGTTTCGGCCCCTTCATCCAACTCGACTGCTAACATGTGCATGGTCTTCTTGGGTATGTGATTAGCCCCAAAAATGGATAATTATATGGGCTGATTCAGCCTCGTAATTTTACTTAATCCACCATTCTCATTAGTTTATTGCATGTTTTTTATTATATTTATGCTAATAGAGTGAATTGTGTTAGTCATTATGCCATCAAGTCTAATGTGTGCTTTATGCAGTCTTTTGGGTCAATTTGGAGACAAAATCAAAGGTTTAAATGAGCACTTTGCAGCCAAATTCGTGGAGAGGATTTGTAGGAAGGTGTCCCCTTCATTTATGGGCCCTTACCTCAAATTCTCCACCATCAACTTGGAGTTCAAGGGCCACCAAATCGATTATCACAAGGGCAGCTGAGCAAGGGCTAGTAAAGTTGTTGTTAACTATAAGTTTTGGCAGCCGAGTTCCTCAAGTTTAGGAGGACTGTTGGGGTCCTCAATCTATATAAATAAGAAGGCTTAGGGTCTCATTTCAGCTAGTCATTTTTGTTGGCAGAAGTTAGCTAGTTTGTGGTTCAATTTTAGTCATTTTTTTAGGCAGTAAGTTAGCTCTGCATTTCAACACATTTTCAAGTTTTCCTTGTGGACAATTTTTGGAATGTAACTATTATTTTAATCAATAAAGATGACTCCAGATTTGCACCAGCTCTAATCTCTCTTAGGAGGTTGTAGATCTTGGGGTTGGGCCCATCTTAAGTGCCCAATTCTCCTTTGTTTACTTTTATGTGTCTTTGTTGCATTCTTAGAATAAAATCTTCAATTTAGATTTAAATCTTGTTTTGTTATTTAGGTTTCTTTTGATGATTAAAAAGGCTTCTCATGTTCAAATTGATTTGACAGGTTAATAACAGAGAAGATCTTTAGAAAAAGGCTATCAAGCACTTCTGATCTCACCTCTCCTTCAGTGGGACCATGAGCTGGGACCAAGGTGTCCTTGCTGCCACCAAAAACACTGTTTTTGCTTCATCATGCAATTATTAGTGTTAGATTCTCATTTGCCGAAGTTGATATCAATTGTGGTTACCTGTTTAGGTTCATGATTGCTTAGTTTCATAGTTACTTCACATGATTTTGTTGCAAATAGACTTCTGTTCATTTTCTTTGTTGTTATCTAGGTCAGATGAGGTCAAAGTAATTAGGTCATTGATTTTCCAAGTCTTGGTTTGTCCAATTCAAAAAATAACTTGCAGAGCACATGTGGTACTTTTTCATCTACCCGTACTCCATCAATATTGCCTGCTCCATACTCTAACCCGGATTCTTGCCTCACATTTTCCATTTGCTCACTTTGCCCTAATTCCCATATCTTTGTGCAACATTGCTCCACTCCTCCTTGAACAAATCCAACCATCCTCACCACTCCTCAGCTCCATTCACCAAGTCCTAGACCTCCTCACACCCTTATCTCACCTCCATACCCACTCCTTCACCTTTATTCCTCCATCCATCCTTCAAAATCACCTTTCTGAACATCCTGTAGAAAATTACAGATATCCTGTAGAAATTCCAGAACATCCTGTAGAACCCCTGCAGACTTCCCGGAGAAGCTCACGAAAGCGGTTTCTTGATAGCCAAACTCTGTGAAACTCTCTCGAAGGGTGTTAGGGACCCCTTAGGCCCTCTTCTAACCTTCCAACTTGCTGCAAGCATTTCCTTTCGCCAATCTACCTCTGCACAGTCAAAAACTAGTTAAAGCACATGCACAATAATTCTGCCAACTTACTCAAAAATACAAAAATATGTTTCTTTTTAGATTTCACTTCAGAAGTAGCTTAGTCACATGCATTTTACCTTTCTAAGAGTCAATGGCATTCCTTTCTGTAGCTTTCATCATTTTTCTTGCACTAGTAGGGTTAGTTGGAAAACTAGGGTTTGCATTTCCTTTCTGCTTTTAGTTTCTTTATGCAAGTAGATTAGCCTCCTTTGAGTTAGATTTCATCCATCAATTAAAAAGCTTCTTCTAAGAGCTCATAGAAGTTGGCTTAAGCTCTTAGAGGACTTGTGCCAGCTGATCAAGTGACAGCCGCGACAAGAGCTAGTACTAGTACATACAACACCGTCGCTTCCAAGTTTGTTACGAACAACCGGGTTGATAAAATTAAAGAAGGGAGTCCCAGGAGTTGCAGCATTATTGCTGCAATACTAGAGCCCACCATTATTTTTGGCACCATTGCCGGGGAAGCATCAGAGTATTGGTGATTTCTTCTTTTCTTCTATTTTCTACTACAACTTTCTGCTAAGTAGTTTATTTCATTTCCATTCTGCAATTTCATTTCTGCAAAAGTAGATTAGACATTTCCTACTTTCATAGATTAGAATTTCAATTCCGCAATTTCAATTCTGCAAGTGTAGATTAGCATTTCAATTCCGCAATTTCAATTATGCAAGCGTAGACTAGCATTTCATTCCTACAATTTCATTTGAGAAAAATAGATTAGTCCTTTCCTGTTTTCATTTCAATTCTGCATTTTCATTTCAACAAGATAGATTCTAGTTAGTTGTAGTTCAATCTATTTTAGTTTTGTAGGTACAAAAAAAACGAAGCAAAAATCAACCAAAAAGGTTTCCTTTCATGCCTTGTAGGAGTAGAGATAAGTCAGAAAAATGTTTGCACAACACCCCCATTTCTTCACACAGGCAACCTTCTCTCTTCTTCAATGGCTATGATTAAGAAGAACCCCTAGGTGGATAGCAAGACATATTTGAAGAACATCTAGGGAAGAAGAAGAAGAAAACATTCCTCTGGAGAAAATGGCTACAAACAGAAATGTTGGGAGTAGTACCTTATCCAGAAACGAATTTTCAAATCGGATGGAAGATTTCAAGAGCGAGGTGAGGCAGTTTCTTGCCATGCAACTAGATACCTTGTAGATCCAAAGGAAGCAAGAGGAAGCTAAGAGGGCTTTGGCCATCCTTTGTCCCAGGTGCACTAGAAAGCATCCTAGAAATGAATGTCCATTACACTCCCTAGAAGTGTGTTTCGTCTGTGAAGAATACCATCCTACGAATCAGTGCCCTTCCTTGCCTGGACTTAAAGATGCATATCATAGAGCCAAAGGAGCCACTGAATCATTCTATTATATGAACCAAAGGAGGCCATATGGACCCATACCCTACTAGCAGGAAATGCAAGGGACATCCTAGACCTATTATGACCCCTATCAAGCCACTTCCATGCTTTCTTGGGGCCACCTGCTCATCCTTCCTAGTCCACACCCCCTCCTTGGTCGTATCCTCCTCAATACCATGCTTCTCTAGTTTCTCATTCCTTTCACTCTTATGCTCAGCCACAACCTCAGTGGAATGCACCTCATCAGGGGCGGAGGCCCCAGTACAACTCTCCTCCCGCTCATTTGCCTCCACCACCTACCCAATCACAACCCCATCCACATCCATCTCAAAAATACACCTCCACTCAACTACCCATACCACCATTCCCAAAACCATACAATGGAGTAGCTTAATCCAATTGCAAAGCTGAGGCACAAGTTGTCCAAATGAATCCTCTTGAGCTCAATGATCTTCACCATAGCTCAGGAAGAGTATTGCAAAAAAGAGATTATCTTGAAAGCATTGAAAGACCACATATAGCAAAAGAAGATTCAAAAGAGGAGATTAAAGAACCATGGGCTACGCTAGATGAAGAGAAGACATCAGAATCAGAGATTGAGAGAGCTCCCTCATGGTTACCATCAAATCCTTTATGTATTCAAGAGAAAACTTAGCAAAAAGAGGAAGATGTGAGGGTCATGATAGAAGAAGATATGAAGAATGATCTAGATCAGCGAAAGGACCAAGGATATCAGAGCTATATTGAGATATGGTTTTAGACGGTCACTAAGTTGTAGCAGTACTCTCTTCCTCAGCTATGTTTGATCCCTTCAAAGTCAAATCATTTGGTCTTTAAAATCTGGATAGCTGTCAAAGCATGCATTTCAAGCCTCCACATCATTTTGTCTCTAATCTCGATGTGCACATGGCTCCATTGGAAGCATTCTTATACTTGAAAATGATTTTGTTTTTCAAGTAGGGTAGGGTAGAGAAAAAAAAAAAAGAGAAAAAAGAGAAAAAATGAAAATGAGAAGAAAATAAAAATCTAAAGTGAAAACCTCCTCGGAGGCGCCTTAGATTCGCTCATTGATTGAAGACTTCCATGAGGCAGTCAATGGGTTGGAAAAAAGAAAGAAAAAAGAGAAAAAAAAAGAGAATAAGATCCCTGGGTGAAAACCTCCCTTGGAGGCGCCCAGGGTAGGCAATTAGGGTGAAAACCTCCATGAGATTCCCTAGTTGTTTTCAAAAAAAAGAAAAAGAAAAAAGAAAAAAAAAGAGAAACAGGCCTAATATGTGTAAAATAATTGCAGGTTGTAGGGAATACATTGCACGTAAGGAGGATCGCACAAAACGTGGATAGGGGTCCGTACCAAGCTACAGGACATCCCTACAGAAACTCCCTCCATAGCTACTTGCATTTCCTAGGATTTGATGGCATTCAGGTCGAGATTCCACCTGCTATAGGAAGTTTTGGGCTTTCTATAGGAAGTTCTGTATTTCTACAATAAACATCCTGTAGAACCTTCGGGTGAGTCAAATTCGATTTTGGAGGGGCATCTGAAGGTTGGAATCTGTTTGTTAGGCCTGCAGCCACCCCTATTTCTATCCCTCACCTTTCTCCATCATTTTTTCCACCTCATTGTACTTCTACAGGAAGTTCCTGTAGAAATTACAGAAGGTTGGAAATGGATTGCAAAAAGGCAGTTTGTCGAACATGATAGCTTCCTAAAGGCTTCATAAGTCCTCCAAACTCCTCCTCCATCATTTCCATGCCTACATCATAGCCCAAGCTCATTTTTTCTTACCATGCAAAAAACTGCAAAATGCTTGGAAGCAAAAATACATTGTGCTGAAATTTGTTTTCTCCCTCATGTGAAAACCGTGCATCCATTTACAAAACCGTTTTACAGGGAGTTGTACAGGGATGATGGCAACATGCCCAAGCAGTTTTAGCCAATTCCGGTGCACGGTTTCCAAGAAATCAGCCTCCATCACCTTCAGCCATTTTTTCATTTTCTCCATATCCGTGCATCCGTTTCAAAACTTGTTTCATGGGGAGATGCATATGGGTGATAGTAACCCACCCAAGCAGTTTCAGCTGATTCCGATGCACGGTTTCTGAGAAATTGACCTCTGTAGCCTTCAGCCATTTTAAGTTTTTCTCGATATTTGTGCATCCATTGACCACAATGTTGCTCTGGGAGGTGCACGATGATGATAGAAACATGCTCAGAAAGTTTCAAATCGATTCGGTCTATCATTTGGAGCTATGGAGAAAATAAGTCGCTGTCTTGTAAAAATTCAACATCAGCAACTTGAGGGTGCAAGTTTGAATGTGGAAACAAACTCCTGCACCATAGATATGCCCAGAGGATACCTGCAAAAGGAAAACAACCATGAATTAGCAACCAAGCCATCATGTAACCACAAAAACAAATGCATGCAACAGAAGGAAGGGCCACAACACCTCACAACAACCACATTCGACTTCCAGGTATGTGACTAAACTCGTTCCTCTGATTGCATGAATGTAATTTGAAAACTGCTTGAGCAATGAGATGGTTGTGATTAAAATAATCAGTGGCCAGCTAACTGGCCACCCTCATCCAGTTCAAACAACGCTTGGTGGGTGAATACGACACGTGTGCTCAACCATCTCAGGAGGAAATCTGGAAACAAGTAGTGGTGACTGTTTAACCTTCAACGTAATTGATGGGAGTGATCACAGGGAAGAGAGCATATATTTCATGATAGCACTGCAGTCTGCATGTGGCCACATACGCTTGGCCACTTCACTCCCTCACCATGAATCATGCCGAAGTTAAAAAATGGTCGGCTGAAACTCACACCACCTGCTGTTCATTTGCACTTGCAACATCCTCAACTGAAGTATGCGTCCTCTGCTTCCACAAAATGATTAACTAGTCGTCCTCCACCAGTTTTTCTACCTGTTGGCGACATTCTGTTGCATATCAGGCTCACTCAGAGGTGCAGGGGCATTTTACAGGAACTGGGGGGTCTTCTACAGGAAGTACGGAACAACTTTTTGGAGCAGGGAAGCTTGGACTTTTCCACATCAAATTTGGAGTTCCGAGAGAGGTAGGCTTGAAAACACTCTTCCATGCATGGTATGTTTCAAAAAGGTGGTGAAATTGAACTGTCTTGAATTTGAAAGTCCGAGAAAAGTCTGCCTGTGAGTTAGCAATAGCAGTTGCCTGTGTATTTGCACGGAATTTCTCAGTCGTTCTGTGTTTTTCCTCCACAGTTCCTATTTAAAAATTTCTCCTATAGGACAGATACGCAACTATGAGTGCTAGCCTGTATATAATTTTTTTTTTTTTGAATTTGCATGTTTGTATGTATGTTGGGAGTAAAAATTGAAGTGCTATACCCTGTCTGTGGAAACCTAATTCTTCATGTTGTACACGGACATCCGAATTCTGGGCAGCAAAGGCCTTAGAATCAGGGAAGTGGTGCAAATTAAAATTTAAACACTCGAGAGATCCTTTCTTGAAGTTCAAAGGAGGAAAACATAAACAAGATTCCCTTTTCTGATCAGAGCATAAAACAAAGCACTCTCACCATGCCAGGGGGATTCATAACTCAGCATTATCCATGGTTAGCATTTCAAGTTGCTGTGTGAACTTAGACATGGAATTGATTTACTTCTAGAAATGAAACTAAACATTCCCTATTTTCTTCTTTAGTCACTGGTTGAATAGGGGACAAAAATGAATGAAGGGATTCCAGACTAGTTGGCCCATCATGGGCTCATCAAATTATTAGTAGAAGACACCCTACTCACCTATGTTGTCCCCATATCATGGGAAATCTTCCGAAACATGTCTTGGGATGACAATATTAGAATTTTGGCCAAAAATATCACCCCATCTAGCAGTGAGGAAGAAAGAACACATTGAAAAAGAGGAGAAAACCAATGATGAAGAAATGCAAGACATTCAGGCACAACAAGAACAGAGAGGAAAAGGAGAAATGGGCTAGGTTTCTGAGCCTAAAACAGAGGTGCAAACAATAGCACAAACACCACGGGAAAGGAGGATGCAGAGTAGGGCAGAAAAGGCTGAAAAACCCCAGATCAAAGTTGTCACAACCAAGGCAACCACACAGGAATTAAAAGGAAAGACATATCTAGCCAAATAGACCGAAACAATTTCTACAGGAAGCCAAAATACAGTTTCTACAGGAAGCCAGAAAATAGTTTCTACAGGAAGCCAGAAAACAGTTTCTACAGGAAGCATGAAAACAGTCGACACAGAACTTTCTACAGGAAGCATGGAAATAGAGCAGCAAAAGGAGAAATCACCCGAGTTATTGGCTAGGGAGGCAGCTGTTGTGCTGGCTTCTTTAAGCACATCTCCTAAACAAAAATGGAAGCGAAAAAGGGAGCCTTCCATGTACTTTAAGGCAAGAAGGAGCATGCGGATAAAAGATGGCAGACCCCAGCCACAGTCAAAGGAGCCAATTACAATTGAGGACACCACAGCTAAACAAAAGGAAAAGTCTCCTTCAAAGGCATCCATCACCTATGAATGAGGAAGCCCAAAAAAATCCACTTGGAGAGAAAGGATTGAAATGATGGACACAAAGACTTCTCTACAGGAAGTTGAGACAGTTCTACAGAAAGCTGAGAATTCTCTACAGAAAACTCGGGCTAAGCTAAGAGAGACTGAGAAATTAGAGGAAAAGGCGACCAAACAATCAGAGGAAGAAGGAAAGACAAGGAAACATCTGATGAACAACAAAGAGAGGAAAAGATGCCGGTTGAGGTTGAGGCACTAACAAAACAACTACAAGAAAATGAGCACAAGTAGTGGGAAGAAGTAGGGAGAAAAGCATGGTTTCATGACCGAGAAGAGGACATCACTTCAGAAGCTTGGCATGACAGGGAGGCCACTAGGGCCATGAAATATGAAGAGATAGATTAGTTGCTCAGAGGATGAGCAACACTTTTAGTGGGGGGGTGATGATGAGCCCCAAAGATGGATAATTATATAGGCTCATTCAGCCTCCTAATTCGACTTAATCCACCATTCTCATTAGTTTGTTGCATGCTTTTGATTATATTTATGTTAATAGAGTGAATTGGGTTAGTCATTGTGCCAACAAGTCTAATGTGTGCTTTATGCACTATTTTTGGTCAATTTGGAGACAAAATCAAAGGTTTAAGTGAGCACTTGGCAGCTAAATTCGTGGAGAGGATTTGTAGGAAGGTGTCCCCTTCATTTATGTGCCCTTACCTCGAATTCTCCACCATCAGCTCAGAGTTCAAGGGCCACCAAATCGATTATCACAAGGGCAGCCGAGCAAGGGCTAGTAAAGTTTTTGTTAACTACAAGTTTTGGCAGCCGAGTTCCTAAATTTTAGGAGGACTGTTGGGGTCCTCAATTTGTATAAATAAGAAGGCTTAGGGCCTCATTTCAGTTAGTCATTTTTTCGGCAGAAGTTAGCTAGTTTGTAGTTCGATTTTAGTCATTTTTTTAGGCAGTAAGTTAGCTCTGCATTTCAGCACATTTTCAAGTTTTCTTTGTGGACAATTTTTGGAATGTAACTATTCTTTTGATCAATAAAGATGAATCCAGCTTTGCACCAGATCTAGTCTCTCTTAGGAGGCTGTAGCTCTAGGGGTTGGGCCCATCTCAAGTGCCCGGTACCTCCTTTGTTTACTTTTATGTTTCTTTGCTGCATTTTTAGAATAAAATCTGCTATTTAGATTTAAATCTTGTTTTGTTATTTAGGTTGCTTTTGATGATTGAAAAGGATTTTCATGTTCAGATTGATTTGATAGGTTAATAAAAGAGAAGATCTTCAGAAAAAGACTATCAAGCACCTCTGATCTCAGCTCTCCCTCAGTGGGACCATGAGCTGGGACCAAGGTGTCCTTGCTGCCACCAAAAACATTGTTTTTGCTTCATCATGCAATTATTAGTGTTAGATTCTCATTTACCGAAGTTGATATCAGTTGTGGTTACATGTTTAGGTTTATGATTGCTTAGTTGCATAGTTACTTCACATGATTTTTTTGCAAATAGACTTCTGTTCATTTTCTTTGCTGTTATCTAGGTCAGATGAGGTCAAAGTAATTAGGTCATTGATTTTCCAAGTCTTTGTTTGCCCAATTCAAAAAATAACTTGCAGAGCATCCATGGTACTTGTTCATCTGCCCGTACTCCATCAATCCTGCCTGCTCCATCCTCTAACCTAGATTCTTGCCTCATGTTTGCCATTTGCTCACTTTGCCCTAATTCCCATATCTTTGTGCAACATTGCTCCACTCCTCCTTGAACAAATCCAACCATCCTCGCCACTCCTCAGCTCCATTCACCAAGTCCTAGACCTCCTCACACCCTTATCTCACCTCCATACCCACTCCTTCACCTTTATTCCTCCATCCATCCTCCAAAATCACCTTTTTGAACATCCTGTAGAAAATTACAGACATCCTGTAGAAATTCTAGAACATCCTATAGAACCCCTGCAGACTTCCTATAGAAGCCCACGAAAGTGATTCTTGATAGCCAAACTCTGTGAAACTTTCTGGAAGGGTGTTAGGGACCCACCCTCTTCTAACCTTCCCAACCTCCTGCAAGCATTTCCTTTCGCCAATCTACCTCTGCACAGTCAAAAACTAGTTAAAGCACATGCATAATAATTCTGCCAACTTACTCAAAAATACAAAAAGATGTTTCTTTTTAGATTTCACTTCAGAAGTAGCTTAGTCACATGCATTTTACATTTCTAAGAGTCAATGGCATTCCTTTTTGTAGCTTTCATCATTTTTCTTGCACTAGTAGGGTTAGTCGGAAAACTAGGGTTTGCATTTCCTTTCTGCTTTTAGTTTCTTTCTGCAAGTAGATTAGCCTCCTTTGAGTTAGCTTTCATCCATCAATTAAAAAGCTTCTTCTAAGAGCTCATAGAAGTTGGCTTAAGCTCCTAGCAGACTTGTGCTAGCTGATCAAGTGACAGCCGCGGCAAGAGCTAGTACTTGTGCATACAACACCGTCGCTTCCAAGTTTGTTACGAACAACCGGGTTGATAAAATTAAAGAACGGAGTCCCAGGAGTTGTAGCATTATTGTTACAATACTGGAGCCCACCAGTATGGTTGAACAGGAAACACAATGATGCATAGTTTCCGTGTTGATCTTCAAGTGTATGCTGGTGGTCATGTGCATCAACTTGCCGAAGTAAATGTTCAGCCCCAGTTGGACTTGCATCTTGTCTTCGCCTTGGTGAGTGCGTTGAATGAGTTGGATTGCATTTGTGTGCTCAACGAAATGCATGCTGCTAAATCCCTTTCATGCAATCAACAACACTATTCACCCTATCTACTCTGTCTCAGCTACTGGGATGGATCCTTAACTTGTACGGGTGCAGTTTCATCCGTGAGTGCATGTTGTGCCCACTGTTGTTCCTGTTCCTGCTACAACTCATTCGTCTGTCCGTGCAGCTTCATGTTCTTCCTGAGTTGCTGCTTCAACACATGCAACTCCTTTGTTCCATCTTATGCCTTCTCGTGATCCTTGTGTTGTTCCATCACTTCGTAGCCAGAGTCTCCAAAGTTGCTTTCATCATCAATTGACCTACCTGAGCTCGCAACCTTGTTTCACCTCCATGTTGTCAACAACCCTCCTTTTGCATTCGTTTCATTTGGTATGTTGTCTTCAACTATTGTTCATGATGCTTCTCATTGTGATGTTGTTGTTGTCATATCTTGATGTCCTTGTCTATGAACAACTTGATGTCTTCGTGGGTAGGAAAATCCATGGACACTTGATCAACTCCATCCCCAAGCATGCTCTGAACAGTGTCTTCGTCTCTACTCTCTTGAAAACCATTGTACCTGTACTGCTGAGAGGCAGATGAATGCCTACGATACTTGGAGACATGGGAACACTCATAGCAAGAAATCTGTCAGTCAAAAACCAAAATGAACATGAGAACTGACTTGCAACATACCTGGGTGAATGATCATGAAGGTTGCGCAATTTTGGCCAGTCAGTCGGGAGAATAATTTCCAAGATTGCACAAGGCACAGTTTGAGCTATTGAGAGACTAGCTGGCTACTGGAACCACATAATACACAGTCCAGTCTATCTACTGACCCCTGGGATTGCGCATTAGACAATTCCAGCTGGGAAGGACTGCCAGCCTAGGGACAAATTTGCGCAATTTATTGGGCAAAGTAGTTAATGTCCTCCAGAAATGTGCAAAAAAGTACTAGAGGCTAGTGTTGAGCATGAATGTACAAATCTAGAGAGGAAGGTGGGCCTTCCTTTCCCAGATTGCACAATGCAACCTTGGTGAAAGTATAGGGCGGGCCAAGGTTGGCCCGATTTGCCGATGATAAACTGAAAGCAAGGAAGTCAAGGAATGCATGGCGACACGAAGTAATACAGAAGTGATTAACAGTGCATGAAAAACATGAATTAAATATCTGGTAGGAAGATCAACATGCATTAGGGTGAGGCAGTTCATCGGTTGGGCAAACACCCATGCAAAATAGTTTCATGTATGCGATAGCAACAAAAGATAAAATAGAGCTAGGAAAAGCTAGTATACATGTAATTGATAGCAAGCGTTCAAATAAATCAAGCAAACAATACTCATACAAGTGAAAACAAAAAAAGCGACAGGAATGCAACACAAGGAAAGGGAAGTGAGCTTACCCAAAAACAATTGAGTTGAATGTGCCGATTGCTCCTAGATGTGATGTGGGATGTTTAGAGATACAAGGTTGATGTGAGGAATGAGCTATGCAGCCTCCGGTCGATGAGTTTTGATAACATCAAGGTTGTGATACACATGCCACAAATCTAGGGGAAGCGACACTTCGTGGGAGGATTTTGAAATGATCCTTGCATGTAACCTCCAAATTCTAAACATAGATCCCTGAAATAAGGGATGCCTTTGCATGCTGCCTTGGGTGAAGCAGCCCATGCATGCAAGCCAATTTTTCTCAGTCTAGGAGGGAACCTGTCAACTCAGCTACACATGTAAGAGACTGCTCGACTACTAGAGAAAAATGCACATTTATGGCTAGAAGTTGGGATGGCTGCCCAGGTGATTTGAGCAATTTTTGGGAAGAAAAACTGACTGTTGCCTAGATTTACACAAATATTGAGCTGAATAGCCTGCTGTTGGGAAAATTTGCACAAATCCTACTCGGAGGGTTGGCAGGCAGGATTGCACAATCCTGGAGCCCAAAAAGCTATCAGTGATCTGGATCTTGGAGGAGAGACCCCGAAGATCTGAAAAATTGCAATGGATCTTGGGGGAAAGGCCCCCAAGATATGAAAACTTGAAATTACCAGAAGAAAAATAGGAGAATTTCCAATAAACAAAACCACGAAGAAACTTTTTATTAAAACCCACTGACCTGGATTTAAACAGGAATGCAACAAAATATAGAGATAACAATAAAGATAGATATGCAGTGGAAATACTTCATTTCATTAATGGAAAATACTGAAATATGCTTACAAACAGAAATGGAAATAAACCAACTAGGGCGATGGTAGCTTATCTCTGAGAAGAGATGCGGTGGTTACATGCCTCTGAACTGTAAAGGATACATTGTGGCGGACAATCTGTCCTTTTACAAAATGTGACTTGTTACTTATAGTATTTTTCCAATTACAATACCACGAGTCAATTCCATGGGTGAATGAATACCATGGGTGGATTTTACAATACCACGGGCCAATTCCATGGGTGAATGAATACCATGGGTGAATGAATATCATGGGTGGATGTCACTTACAATACCATGGGTGGATGCCATTTACAATACCATGGGTCGATGAATAATATGGGTGGATGAGTACCATGGGTTGATGCCATTTTCCATTCGGATCATTCCTCCCTCCTTAAGAAGCAATGGTCCCCATTGCGTAAAGTTCCCTCTTGTGAAGCCTTTGTTGAATATGAAGAGCCACTGAAGATAAGGGGTTTTGTGGTTAACCCAAAACCCTGATAAACGAAGATCCGAGGATAGAGATACCCTGTAATGCTTGTGACCAACTATGATTCTGACAGTGTGCGGCCTAGCAAATGGACTTCGATGACAAGGATTTTATGCGGTTGACCCATAACCATGATGCTGGTTGTTGATGAAGTAGCAGGTGCCTACATAGCCTGCGGTGGGAGGGCACATCTCCAAATAACTCAAGCCAAATGCTGCTATGTTGAAACTGATGAATGTGAAGCAGGTGCATACTAAAGTGGGGTGGGAGGGCACGTCTCTAATGGGAACCCACTCTGAATGCTGCTCTAGAATTAAAATGGGCATAACTCAATCAATATAACTCAGAATATTTATTATAACCTGTGTTTGGAAGCAGAAGGATCATTTTGCATCTTCCCATGAGTTGGAAATCCTTATCTGGACACTCTGAGATCTCAGATTCACGCTGTAACAGTTCCGTCGTCACAAAAATTCTGATAACATAACTGATTTTAAATCAGCAATATCTCCCACATCTGAACTCTGATTCAACCCAATTTTTTTTTTTGAAATTGGGTGATTTTTCGAGAGGAATCCAAATCTGGTATTTGTTTTTATAAATTTTGTACAAAATGTTTCAGATCTGATCTGCAAAGTCGCTGCCCAAAAAAAAATTCCTGCAAAAAAATTGAGACTGAAATATGCATGAAATCCTCATTCCCATGGAATCGTAACCTGCTCCGATACCACTGATCCGGATCTTGGAGGAGAGACCCCCAAGATCTGAAAACTTGCAATGGATCTTGGGGGAAAGGCTCCCAAGATTTGAAAACTTGAAATTACCAGAAGAAAAATAGGAGAGTGCCCAATAAACAAAACCACGAAGAAACTTTTTATTAAAACCCACTGATCTGGATATAAACAGGAATGCAACAAAATATAGAGATAACCATAAAGACAGATATGCAGCGGAAATACTTCATTTCATTATTGGAAAATACTGAAATATGCTTACAAACAGAAATGGAAATAAACCAACTAGGGTGATGGTAGCTTATCTCTGAGAAGAGATGTGGTGGCTACATGCCTCTGAACTGTAAAGGCTACATTGTGGCGGACAATCTGTCCTTTTACAAAGTGTGACTTTTTACTTATATTATTTTTCCAGTTACAATAGCACGGGTCAATTCCATGGGTGAATGAATACCATGGGTGGATTTTACAATACCACGGGCGAATTCCATGGGTGAATTAATACCATGGGTGAATGAATATCATGGGTGGATGTCACTTACAATACCATGGGTGGATGCCATTTACAATACCATGGGTAAATTCCATGGGTCGATGAATAATATGGGTGGATGAGTACCATGGATTGATGCCATTTTCCATTCGGATCAATCAGAGAGGATTGCGTAATTTCTAGAGGGAAGGTTGGTTTCCCTCTAGAAATGCACAATTTTCAAGGGGAAGCTGCTCAGCCTGAAGCTGGACGAAGTCCAGGTGAGCAACCTATGAATGTAAAAGATCAAACTATGATCGACATGCTGCCTTTGAGTGAGAAATACACTGAAGCTTGAGGACTTGACAAAGCAAGGCAAGCTGCTATGAGGGTTGGTAGGGAGGCTCCAAAACAGGCTAAGGAAAAATTTTGGATGGTGGTTGTAGCCACTACAACAAGTCCCAACTAGACCTCACACCATTTGGTGTAGGAGTCCCATCCGGTACGATGGCCCAGTTTCCATTATCTTAGAGAATTTCCTTAGCTCTTTCTATTTAGTGCATGAGGGTGTTATGATTGTATCTTAAAAATGTGAGGTGATTATGCCTGGTGAGTGCATAACGTAACTTGTGTCTAGGTTCTCTTACTATGAAGGGAGAGAGTAAAGTGATCCTCTAGATGAGAGGTAATAGAACCACATAGGGAGAGACACACATGAACCAACAAGGGTATGTCCAGCATCCAGTGGAGTAGTCCACAATGGATGCGACAGTCGTTAAAAACAAATTGCAAGGCAAAACATGTACGCCATCGAGCAGAGTAGTCCACACGAAGGTGATGGTCATTATAAACAATAAACAATAATGGTCTATCTAATGTCCCATGGAGTGGTCCACAAGGATGGGACAACAACAATAAACAATACAACACATATTCAATAGTGTAAGTACTAAAATAACCAAAATAGTTCAACTACATTAGTAGAGGTTAAGAAAACATGGATTACAAATGTTTAAAGAGTAGTCTTACAGACATCTACAAAAATGTGTGAAAACATGATGGCCTTAACATGCTTCTAAATTAAGAAAAAGTCAAAAGACACATCTATACATCATACATCACTAGTCCCAGTAGCAGTACATTGGAGCCACTCCTCGTTCCTCAAAGAACAGACTACATACTCTCAAGGCTATGTGGGAGAAGCCAAGGTGAAAATTCCTTGCTCATACAATGGGAGGGATATATATAGCCAAGGGTGATGCTTGACCCTTGTGACACTTGGACTACCCTCATGACTATTCAAATTCCCATGACTTTTCAACTGACATGTTTATTCGACTTCTTTTGTGCATCCATTGGACTTCACTTTACATTACAATCAATTACAATGGATATGGCCCATAGTGGTGATGTGGTCGAGATAGCTCATGAGACAACTCTACATGACACTGCTAACATGTACTAGCTGACTTTGGTGTCCATGTCAAGCTGTTGTGCTCCTAAGTGATGAATGTATCCTTGGTGTGCTTTGTCTTTACCTCTGCATGGCATAGTGTTGCGGGGTCTTCGACGGTATTGGTCTTGCTTGATGGTTCAATGCATGTGTTTCTTTGCTTGTTTATTGATATTCTTGGTACGTTCATCCAAGTTTAAGAAAGTCTTTAGCATGTGTGCTCCTTCTTCATCCCATTCTTTGTCTCGCCATGATTTTCCATTGTACCTATTCCTGCAATTCACTCATGACAGGACGACATCAAACCCAAAACCTCCTAGTCTAGCATGATGCATTGTTCTCGTGTTCTAGGTGAAATGGAGGGAGGACAACTCACCGAGACAGTGTAGAACACAACTCAGGTTGGAATGAGGAATTCTAGGAGGACAACTTGCACTGTCGGGAAAAACTGTGCAGTGACCACTGGGAGGGACAATTGCACAGTGAAAGTCACCAGTGCCATCATCAAGGTGGGACCTTGAGGGGAGACACCTCTATGTAGTTTCCAGAGGGAAGACAGGGGGGGGTATAGAGCGACAACTGGATATTTCTATGTAGTTTCTAAAGGGAATACATAGTAGGGATGAAAAGGGACCTTCTAAGCATGACTCCACAGTTTATGGGAACAATGGAGGACTGAAAGCAAGGGAACTGCTAGACATGTCTGTGCAATTTATGAAGGCAGTGCAGAGCAAGGCAAAATAGGACTAGTTGGGCATGTCTGCAAAGTTTTGGAGAACAATGCAGATTCGAATATCAGAGCATTGCATGCTTCTGGTAGGAAATAAGTAGTCATGATGACTGTGCTTGAGAAATGCACAATTTAGTTTGGTCATGGAGGAAGTCTTTACACAATTCAAGGAGGCAGATAGGTTTCTCACCTCTAGGATTGCGCAATGTAGTTGACCTGTAGGACAACCTCAAGCACTACATAGTTTCAGGCAGCAAAGCAGGGTCACTAAGGGCAGAGGCTGCTCAATGTAGCTCAGTTGGGGTCTGGTGGAAGAGGGTTGTTGAATTGGATAAATTTTATGGAAAATGCTAAGTGTCGAAAGTAAGTGAACTTGTTCAAACTTGACATTGTGATCATACACTTAACATACTTGATGACGAGACAACATAAACCACAAAGACAACAAGACAAAGGATGCCCTCGGTGAGACTCTCTTAGAGATGAGAGCAACAAGCACGACACTTGTAATAGACCTTTAGACGACCGTGACGACACTTTCGTGATAGTGCTTACCACTTTGTGTGCGAGTACGACAAGTGTTCACATAGTGAATAAAACCCAAACACATAAATACAAACCTTTCAAACTCGCTAGAACAAGATCACAAGCATGGAAAAGAAATCAACATGCCAAAAGGCGTCCACTGGTCAAACAAGCAAAAATTGAAAAGACTTCACAATTGCTCATGGAATGAGCTCGAGTGTTTAAAATCATCAAAGGAAAAACCAAGGAAGACTCCAAAATTTGGATGCAAGCCAAAATTTTGGAGGGTGTTGCAGCCGCTATAAAATATTTGCATAATACTTCAAACTCAAAAAGAAATGTCTATGGATCCTTAGTTATTAACCCACAAAAGTTAGGAAGGATGGATGGTGAGTTATTTTGCATGGTAGCATTGGTATTTGTATCTAATATGGGGAATCCAAAGGGGTCCTCTTCATGGAAATCTCTATCATATTCCCTTGCGCCTCTACCACATCGACCTCCTCTATTACCTCCTCTACCTATTCCTCTGCTAATCCTTGGTCTTTCCTCTCCATTTTGTACTTCTCCTTCTTCTTCTCCTACCATTGTAGATTCATTAGAGCTAATATAAGGTTCAACAATAGGGTTATCTACTTCTTCTTCCTCTAGTTCTTCTACTAATTACATGTCAGAAAAAATTTTCTAGTCCTCTTCACCAAGTACTTCTGACTCCTATCCTAAGAGTTGTTCCCTTGTTGAAGAAAGAAATATTATCCTTCAATAGGGTATGCATGTTCTTCAAATACAATGTCTATAGATGAGGTTGGAGAATCCTTACACTAAATTTCATACCTATGCACTTCAGGGAGTCTATATCTACCCACTATGGATGGAATGCGAGTGTGGCACTATGCGGTCTAGTGAGGGTGATTAATGTGGTATTAAAATATGTTCTCTACCTATAATTACAAATATAACTCTAGAATCTCATTCTCTATACATGCATTATAAATGTTTTTAATATGATTTTAACCATGCATATAGAAAATGACTGCATCTAGTATGATATGAAAATCAAATAAAAAATAAATTCCTATATACACTTCCCCATCAACGATGCCAATTTTTTTGGGTAATTGAATTGTTAGTTAAATTATGTCATTAAATTTTCAAACTCAGGGATCGTATCCTTGTGAAGTGTATGTGCACAATATATGCTAGGAGGTTTATCTTTGATTAAGGACTAAAACCAAAGTGCAAAATTCAACTATTCAAGACTAGCTCTTATCAAGTTACACACATGTTCTTTTTGTAAGATCGTCTTCAAGGTTAATTAAACTAGAATGAAAGAAATTAAAGCATATTATTTTAAGAACCAAAAAGCATGTTCTATCAAATTACAATTAAAAGTTTATCATAATGAGTAGAATTAAGAAGCTATATCACTTTTGCAGAATTGAAAGTCTATATTACTCTTGCAGAATTGAAAACCTATGTTACTTTTGTAGAATTGAAATATTATATTACTTTTGCAAAATTGAAAACCTATGCTACTTTTGCAGAATTGAAACCCTATACTAGAAAACAAATTAAAGGAAATATTTATGTTCTACCTCTATGAAATAACCATTGTTAAAGAAAAGTCAACTTTGAAAGCAATAAGGGAAAATCTTGACAAATTACTAATGTGTGCAATTGTTATTATGAAAATTCTTAGTATGTGTACCAAAAATGCTTCACTTAAGTCACTGGTGACAAGTGACCCTAACAACAAGATATGGTTGTTTACGCTTCAGATCTACAATGAAAAATAAGAAAACTCCTTGATGTTTTTCCATCTAGAATGGAAGATGGCTCCTTGTCTCACCAAGTGTTTCGTAAGAAAACACAAAACAACATCTTCATGCCAATTCTCATAATTTCGTAGTGCAAAAATTTGTATTTCTTAACACCCTTGCTACCATTGTGCTGAGAGTCTTATGAAAACCACTTGGTAGATGAGAAATCCCACCTTCTAAGATTTTTTTAAAACAATGGTTGTAGTAGACATCAAGGTCTTATAGCGTTTAAAAAAGATTGTAAATATTCTTCGATTAAGAAATATCGTGATGAACATTTTTCAAATGTTCATCTCCCATTATTCCAAGGAACCACTAATAAAATCACTCGTGTTCTTAAGAAGAATAATCTCTCTGCTACCTTCAAGCCCCTTAATACCATTAAGAGCTCCCTTAGATCTATTACAGATCCTGTGAACCTTAAGGACATGAAAGGGGTTTATTGAATCCCCTACATTGGATAAACTAGTCACTCCATTAATATGAAAATTCAACAACATGTAGCAGACATTAGACATAATTATTCCCGCTCCTTAGCTATTGTTAAACATGCAAAGAAAACTAAGCATCATGTCTGCATTGAGGATTCGAAGGTCATTGCGATGATTGATCATTTCCACCATAGGAAGTTGAGAGAGACCATTGAAATTGAGAAAGAAGCGAAAAATATCAATAGGGATGATGGTTGGAAATTAAGAGTTGGGTTCTTGCCCTTTCTTTGTGATTATTTCTTTTATTAATTTTTAATTTATTTTCATTTTAATTCTTTTTCTTATTTTTTATTTTTCTTTTATATATTATTTAATATTTTATTTTATAATTTTTAATTCGTTTTATCATTCTTTCTTTATCCCCTTTAATTTTAAGCTATGATAATAATAAAATTAAAATAAAATATCTTTTTGTTCCCTTCCCTTTTTAACCATATTAAAAATAATTATTAAATAATCAAATAATAATTTATTACTTAACAATTTAAATATTACTAATTTAATAATTTCTTACATATTAACCAAAATCTACCCGTTAATATGGTTTTGGATTAAATATTATTTAATAATTAATAATGATTAAGAATTTAATAATTAAGAACTAATAATTGATAATTAACAATTAATTTAAATTATTACTAATCTAATAATTTCTTCGATTAAATTAGTTATAATTCCTTAACCAAAAACTAGCTGTTAAGGTTAGTTTCAATTAAATAATATTATAATCCTAATGACTAGTTCTGGAACTTGATGCACCCTGCTGCTATTTAATTCCATTGATAGATCAATTTTCTTAACTTGGTCATGAAGATGAACCTCATTATTAGGTTCAAAATGTCGACCTTAAAACATTGCTGATGTGATTTATCTGAAAGCACGCTACAAAATCAATATGGATCACAAAAGTCTCATATCAAATAGAATAAGAAAAGATTGCAGCAAAGAGCATATACAACCCAAAACATATAACAACAAGAAATAGACACTACAATAACCCAATAGAAGCTTTAAATAAATAATATTTTCATTGGAACACCTAGTGAAGAAGATTTACAACATGGGTATATAAATTCCCCTCTGTAGTATGGGTCCTTTGATGTCGTTGTGCTTCAATGATCTTGTTCTTCTCTCCGAAAATGTAGAAAACCCAAAAGAAAGATGGAACTCAAGTGGAAGCTCGAATGTTATGAGATGATAATGATCATGGTGAAGAATGAATGGAAAACCATCTTATTTATAACAAAATATTTGGCTCAATCAGGAATTAGAAAATAATAAAATATTATTGACAAAATCAAAATCTAACCATTAGGAATACTTTATTATATTTTTTGGAGAGGGAAAATATATTCAAAATCGTCAAATATCTTTATTTAGAAAGTGGTTGAAGTAATTGACAAATAAAACGATTTATTAATCACTTTGTCAGGATTAAGAAATGTGTGAATTTGAAATAATTATTAAATGGTGATTTAACAATTATTCAAAAAATAACATTAAGGAATAATAAATAAATAGTGATTTATTTAATTATTCCAAGGTGATCTAGTTAAATGTGACAATGAATAATTATTAATAATGATTTAATAATTATTCCTAGAGAATATTAAATAAATAATGATTTATTCAACTATTTTCATGGGTTTTTTTTATTTTATTGAGAAATAATTTAATAAAAATGTTTTACTAAATTATTCCCTATGGTGAAAGTGATTTTACTATAGTAAAATTAATCCTACATGGTGTATTTCGATCCATCTAGTTAGAAATGACCAGGTGATCATTTTTTAGGTGATTAGGAAAATCTTAATGAGAATCGATCCAGACATAAACCATAAATATGAGACTAAGCAAGAATTTCAAGCGTGCAAGCTAATAAAAGAAAACATTTTTGGTGTTTTGTTACTAATTCTAAGTGCTCAACCTATTGCATTGCAATCGACAATGATATAAAGCAAGCATAATAAAAACATGAAATATCTATCTTGAAAAGAAAAATACAGTAAAATGACTGCTCAGAAAAGAACAAAATTGAAAAAAATATACAGTCTCACAACTCTTGAGGGGGCCCTCTTGTTGAGTGGGAGTAAAGTTCAAACTTCGATCAACAAATCAAATCACCAATACATGTCCAATATTATTAAGAATAAAGTAATTGCATTATTGAAAACAAATCCTTGAATGATAACAAAAATTGTAATCTTAGCATGATTGCTGCCATCTTTGCTTTCAAAAGCAATTTATAATATCTCTATACTAACAACTTTAAGGAAATACAAGATAAGAAACTAATTTTTTGATTGAAAACTAAATGTTCTAATCGAAACAAGAAATATGCTTCTCATGATTTGCTATGAGAAGAGAAAATCATGAGAAGGTTCCAGATCAAAACATTATAAACTTTGAATCCATTTCTCACTCACTTGATTCCACGCTCATCTGATGATGAAACAACCCGCCTTAAGATTCTACATGACGATAGACTTTGTAACCAAAGTTGACTTCTGATTTTACCATCCAAATTCTCAAGCTCTATGATCTTCCAGGTAAGCATGATAGGTGGATACTTATGTGCTCAATTTTTGGCATCCATCCATGTATCTTGTTCACCTTCAAGCTTGCAAGAGCTTGCTTAACCTTGGACTTAGCTGCAGAAACACTGATTATCTACAAAACATTCACTTTTTGGTAGCCATAGTAATGCTTCAATCGATTTTCACAAAGAATATGTAGATTATAGGCTATGAATGAATACTATCTTTTATTGTCTACTATAATGACTTGGATGACCTTATGGCTTGTAGATATAGCAAAAATATGTATGAAATGTATGGAGGAGAGGGAAAAAGGGTGTCAAAATGAGGACAATTCAGAACCTGAACACATGATATAGACCACATTATGGAAGGAGAGGGACTGAACAGTGACATAGTTCACTAATGTATCTCATTCCTTTCACCTAAAATTGGTATTAAATACTTTGAGAAACATATAGTTCTCAAGTACCATGGCTATTTGCACAGATACATCCAAATACAAATGGAGTTCATAGACATCTCTTGACTTAGCACAACATACTAATATGCTATCAAAATTGAGATAAAATTTAAATAAAAGAATCCAAAAATTTAATTTGTGAATCCCTCATAGTAGAATCAGGGTAAGGGAATCCCCAAATAATAGAAAAAATGATAGGGCTAAGGTGGACCAACTAAGATATCCCATTTAATATGCAAACAAATAATGGGAATGGGAATATGAAGAAAGAAATAGGAAAGTGGTGCGATTTCCATAAGATCTCCTCTCATAACACTACTAAATGTCACATAAGGAAGTCATTGGTGGTTGAAGCTAAAAGCCTCAACAGATGCAAGTTCCAACATCGAACCAAACCTCAACAAGAGGAAATAGATCATTGATGTAGAACCTAGTGCCACCATTACCACCACCAAGGTCTAGAAAAAAGAGCCCAAATATTGAGAGGAAGGTGAGTATCTCTTTCACTCATTTATGTTGGTGAAGGGTGCTCCACTAAATTTCATTGTCAATAGTAGGAGTTAAAATAACCTCATCTCGAAAAATGTCATTAAGTAGTTGGACCTATCAAAAAAACCACACCCATAGCCATACACCATTGGTGGCTCCACCAAGGGTGAGATCTTTGCGCTAGCCAATAGTGTCACATATCCTATGACATCAAGACTTTCAAGGATGAGGTATCATGAGATATTATTTCCATTGAAGTTTGTGATGTTGTTTTAGGCCAACCATACTTATGGAAGTGTCATGTTGTATATGAGTTTAGACCTCATAGTGTTATTATTAATTTGGGTAGACAACTATACAATATACTAGAGGTAGCCCCACCTACTGCCATTTCTTTGATATCAACTAAGAAATGCAGTAAGGTCATCTCCCAAACAAAGAATTTTTTCTTCTTCCTGATTCACTCTCAAAGTAAAGAGAAGATTATATCCTTATCCATGACCTCCAAATACAAATTATTCACATAGCAAAGGAAAGTGGACAATGTCATGGAAAAATACAAAGACATGTTCTCCTCATCCACTAGGGTACCTCTAGACTTTTAGTTTAGGAATTCAATCGATTTGACTTTTGATGCACCTCTACCCAAAGGGCCAATATACCACCACTCTCTTATGGAAAATGAGGAAATCAAGCAACAGATATAAGAGTTTCTCTAAAAAGGGAATATACAACCAAGTTCCTCACTCTATGGAAGCCCAACTGTACTTTTTCAAAATAAATATATGACTTGGTGACTCTACATTGATTCCCTAGTTTGATAACCTTCTTGACTAGCTCAAGAGGGCCAATTACTTCTGTAAGATTGATTTGATGTTCGACTAACACCAAGTCCCAATAGAACCGACTGATGTATGGAAGATTACTTTTAAGTCCAAGGAGGGTCATTTTGAATGGTTTTCCATGCCCTTTGGTTTGAAAAATTCATCAGAAAATTTCATGAGGTTAATAGATGATATATTGTGGCTTTTAACCAACTTTTTTATGGTTATATATCTAGATTATATCCTCATCTTCAACAAGAGTGGGTAGAACATTTGTAACATATTAAACAAGTGATTTACACTCTGTAACAACATAATCTATGCACTAATTTGGAAAAATGATCCTTTGGCATGAACACGATCTAATACCTAAGCTACATTATTGATGAATAAGGTTTTCATGTCGATCCATCCAAAATCCAAGTCATTTGAGATTGTCCATCCCCGACGACTCTAATAGAGCTTAATAGATTCTTGGGCCTTGATAAATTCTACTGAAGATTCATGTTGGGGTTTCATTACATTGCTTGGCCGTTAAGTCAAGTGACTAAGGGTGGAACAAATGAATTTTTTTTTTGGTCTGTCATAATAGAGGGAATTTGATGAACTAAAACACGACCTTTGCTTTGCACCAATCCTCACCCTACTAGACCTACAACAACCATTTGAGATTGAGACAAACTCCTTTAACTATGATATTGGTGCAATTCTAATTCAACATAAATATGATGGATTAGCATAATGAAACAATCTCTAATACTATCTAGAGATACCCTACCTATGATAAGGATATGTATTCCATTGTGTAGGTTTTCCGACAATGGAAGCATTCTATTATGGGGAAGGGGATGACCATCCACACTGATAATAGGCCTATACAATTTATGCAGAGAAAAGGGATGTTCCGTAATGACCACTGTTGGGTCAATTTATTGAGTAAATCAACACAAGTATTAAATATCAATCTAGGTTTGTAGAACTTAGAAGCATATCCAAAATGTATGGATATCAACTATAATCAACTTTAGAAGATAAGTTATGGAAACTGAAGGAAATGCAATTATAACCTAATTAGAAGTGCATATTACAAATATAAAATTCAACTAAGTAATTTCTAATTCATTATGTTATAAATAGGAGAAGTGGCTCCTAACTTAGGAGAACTATATGTGTCCTTCTTTTAGAATACTACTTCATGAACATAAATAAAAACCACTAATGGAAAATAGCTTAAGATGCATAAAAAAATAATACAAGAAGCTCATAACTAAGGAGGTCCTTACGGTTCTTCATTACAAATTCATTCATCAATAATGCCATTGTTAGAAAACTGGAAATTCAGAAAATCACTTAAAGCAAGAAAGATGAATTTTAGTTTCTATTCATTGATCAGATAGAAGCAGGGTTCAACTTCAACACTAAAATTGAACACTAGATTGTCACTTCATATACATATGAGAAGTAAACCAAGATTCATTAGAAAACATAATAAATCATCATACATCTAATTAAGTAAACAAATCTGAAGCAAAACTAGTTTATGAAAATCAAGCTAAATTAACCATGAAGTGTACTTAGCTTGGTGTGGGGGCCCTCCACCCTTGCCTTGCACACTTGAATAGATTATCAGCTACTGCAAACTCAGTCAATCATCCAAAAAATTTAACAGAAAAATGAAGATAGAATAGGTTCCTCAAATTAACTCAAAATGTTTAGAAGTCTCAATATGAAATTATACAAATTCTACATACATAAGCCTTCAATGTTTTGGCTTAAATAGAAAAATATGAAACAAACTGATCTAAAATGTTTCTAATAGCTACGTATATCCATATCTCATTTATCCAAGTCAAGCTCATCCATCCCATCACTCAAAATCTCAAAAATCCCATGAAACACTAAAACTACCCTATTTCATAGGGATTTCCTGAATGACTGGTCCTGTTTGATTTGCTTTGATTGGGCCTGTTTAAGCTTGTTTTGACTGAACCAATAGGAGTTCGCTCAATATTAGTTCCCAATATTTCTAGAAATGTGCTCATATCATGCTCAAGTGTCCTGCAAGTATGACATCAATGAAGCCATTACAAGAATTTCTGATTCTATCCAAAAATGCACTTAAAATCGATTTTTTATAAAAAACATCTAAAATTGCAAAACATAATTTATATACCTAAATATGATTACATATGTCAAAATGGAGTGTATATGATGGTAAATTGATGGATAATATAGAAAATAAGTGTATTTATTTAAGAAAAATTAGATTAAAAATGAGGGCCAAAATCTCCCCCTTGCTGATGCACAAGCATGTGCTCATGCTTGCTTCCTTCTCTTGGACCTTCTGAGCTCTGATGTAAACCTTGTACCTGATCCTGATGCTTCCTACTATGCTACTTGCAGCAGACAGTCTATCCCCTTGTACTGCTCTTCCTTGTAGATTGTAGCCTTGACCTTTTGTTTCTCATACTTGTTCTTCCACAATTTTTTGCTTTTGAGCCACCTCAAAGCTTGCCAGCAAAGAAGATCAGTTTTTTTTTTTAAACTTCCTCATTTATCTTTTCATTTGGTTTGACCAATTTTGCATTATTTTTCTTATATGTTTTGCTCTCCTTCTTCGAATACCTCTCTAGAATTCTGCTTATCTCCAATTGATTTGTTAGCTCTTTTATTTTGTTTAATTGCAACTCTTTTTCTAGTTTTTGTATGTCTTTGGAAAATGAAGTGGCCTCAACATTGTCAAAGTATGAATCTTTCTTCAATGCTTCTTTTTCCAATCTTTCAATGATGTCATCAACTTGTTTCTCTGTAGAAGGTGTCTCTACAATTTGTACCTCAGGGTTTTTGCTACTTGTCTCTACTGGGCTTTCTCTCCTATGCCTCCTAGGAGTGGATATGAAGGATGCCTCTCTCAACCATGATAGTATTGTGTTCCTTTTTGGACCTTGTCCTTGGATAGAGAGGTGAGTTCATTATGCTTCTTATTTCATGCACTTGTTTATACTGCTCTTCTATGGCCCATTCTTCAAGATGATTTTGAACTAAAAATTCTTTCCAAACTACACCCTTGGATTTCACTTGATATTCTACAACAATTTTAATAAGTCCTTGGTGATAGATTTGGGCTTCTTTGGGTTTAGTATTGTTTTTAATAGTCTCTATCATTTTAATTAGATTCTTAGAGAAGAAATATGGAAAATTAATTTTCGCTTCTCCTTTGATGTGTTGGAGCAATCTGACATGGTAAAGATGTACCACACTATGGCCTCTGCCACATGTGAAAAACTTATGAATGATTAAAACCAATTCTCCCTAAGGCTCATTGAACCATTCCTTAGGTATGCTGTTAGTTCTGTCAAATGTTCCCTTCCTATTCTTCTCTAAAAAGAAAGTCCATGCCTTTTCTTTAAAGTGTAAGCCCTTAAGATAACGTTCCCTTGACAATGGTAGATCTAATGTCTGAGAAATGAATTCTGGAGTCAATGGAATAACTAGGTTTCCCACCATGGTTTGGTCTTGGGCATAATTGTTTATAATTCCCTCATTATGCTTTCATTGTGCTAGTTAAACTTCTGGAGAAAACCTATAAGTCTAGCTTGATAAAGTTTCTCTATTGTTTCTTTCTCCCAATGCTCAATATGGAATTCTTTTGGTTCTATTTTGGTAGCCACGTGTTCTAAAAACCGTTTATATAACCCTCTACTCTCATCATTCTCATTTTGAAAATAAAAATTATGAATACATACACATATTTCTTGATTCATTCATGCATTATAGTAATAGGGATTACCTCCTCTTTGGTTCTCTTTAAAAAACAATGATATCAACCTTGTTCTACCTCTGTTTTGATGCAAAAAAAAAAGATTCACTTTTCTTCAAAACATTGTTCGATGTATATGAAAATCATAAAAAAAAACATTTTGATCATGTTTTTCTTGCTCCTTGATTCACAAATCAATCTTTGTTTCTGCCCAACCCATCAAAAATCCATGCTCTGTTTCAACAATCCTCATTGTGCATGTGAATGAAACAAATTTTCCATACAAACCGTACATGAATTATGTCCATTGTATAAAAAATAAGAAAAGAATTTTGTTTTCAAGACCAAAATCGAAAACTTTGTTTTGGTGTAGAGTACTATGTTAATTTTTAAACAAAAAAATCATGCCACAGTTTCCTCATGCCCTTCGAATTCATATATAACTCTTCCTTTATGTTGACAAATTTGTTATACATCAAACTGAAGTGATTTTAAACTCTCGAAATCAAATAACAAATGAGTCACTATTTCTTTAGAAATCTATTCATTATGCAACACTTTGTTTTATCAAACAATTTTTTAAATTTCATGGCTAAATATGGAATATTTTATTTTGTTTACCTGCTTGAGATCAATGCTGAGATTTTCTTTGATTTTTAGCCTTGTTTCCCTACGTTTTCACAACATCACTGCCATTAAACTCTCCTTCCATTAACTCAGAATCCTTATGTGTTTAATAGATGGCGAAGTTAAGCTATTTGGTGGCAATTACTTAGGTTTGCAAACTAGAGTTTTAACTCATTTTTGACATGACATAATGCAACACTTAATGAGTTTTGTTCCTTGAAATCCACTGACAACCTATGACAATCCGGAGTCGATTTCTTACCTTCTCTTATGAGATTCCTTGAGTTTGGTGGATTGCTCAGTCAACCTTAATGTTGAGAAAATCACTCTCTCCTATCTTCTTGAACCGGTGCCTTCTTCCCCTCATAGATGCCTATAGATTTTGCGTTTCTTTCTTAGTTCAGGGTTATTGCTTACACAACCCTTTCTCCTTCTTCATTTTCATTTTTCTCGTTATTCCTTCTTACACAAGAGGGTTGTATGTGTGCACATGAATGCACAACATTTGATACCTCAACCTGAGCAGAATTCGACTATGATGGTGGGAAAAATCGTTTGATTATAGAGCAGGAGTTTACAATGAGAAAATATCATAGTTCATAGTGTTTGTATGTTTGTTTGAAAGTTTTGACCATTTCTACCTCCAGCTCATAGTCTAACTACGTACCTCTAGATGTCGTGTGTCCTGTTTCCTTTCCGTCCTTTCCTCCATGGTGTTCAGACTTGTCTCATCACCGTAAACCATATTTGTTGTTCTACTTATGTCATCGTATGCCCATACCTTCGTTCCTTTGCATGCTCGCCGAAACACATCATGAATTCATTGCATAACTTCGTGCCCATTGAAATGAATTATGGTTTTATTGCATAACCTCGTGCCCATCAAAATGAATTATTACTTACCTTCATACCCATTCGAAATGCATCATGCCCACTGAAACACATCATGATACCACTACATACCTTTGGATTTCGTTGCATTATTTTCATTTCATTGCATCATTTTTAACTTTACATTTCGTTGCATCATTTTTTCATTATGTGCTTGGTTGTGTCCCCATCGAAATTCATTATTTCAATTTTTATGACTTGTATCATTTACATTGTGTGCTTTTCATTATTTTTAATTTAATTTTAAAATGACCCTTGAATGGTCATGTTTAAAAGTAAATTTTATGATACTAACCTTTGGTATGTTTTTGTACGTCAATCAAGGGCTTGAGTATTAAGCCTTCTATTTTTGATCCATTTCCTTTAAGAAAATGACTAGGATTAATGTGATAGGGTTTTTTTTAATGATATGGAATGATGGCATAGGGAATATAGGATTAATGTGATGGGTTTTTAGGATTTTAGGAAGGTAAGAATGTAGGAATGTTGGATTAATGTAGCATTTTACGATATGAAATGTAGGAAAGGTTAATGAATAGTTGATGATAGTAGTGGTGATAATAATGAAGGTAGGAATAAAATGAATATCAAGTACTAAATTAGTATAAATAACCTCTAGATTTTAAAAAAAAAATTGAAATTTTAAGAGCAATTTTTTTTTACTTACTGTACTTGTACTTCCATAAAATATTTGATGTTAATGATATCTTCTGGTCAAATGATAGTTGACAATGTCTTTGATGGCTCTTCCATGATATAATTCAATGTAGAGACTTATTTCTACTTCATTTTTCGCATCTGACATCGATTTAGGATCTTTGAATGTTGATGTTGTTTATGTCCCTTTTGACATGTATTTTCATATGTTGCATCTGTCATATAATACAAGTTTCTCCTGCATAATGATATCTCAGGTCCCTTTTGCACAATATTTTCAATGATGTATCACATCCCTTATGATATGTAATTCAAGTTCTTTCTGCAGTTCAACTACTCAAACTGAGCTCCTTTTGCATAGTTTTATGACAACTTCTGCCTTTCTTATGTTAAGACTTGTCCTCAAGTATTATATTTCTTGGAGGATTATTTCTACAAAATCAAATAGAAGTAAGAGTAATACATGATATAGAATTGATACAGGCCAAACTAGTTGGTTTTCCTATATAAATTTGTGTTTGCTTTGTGCTAGTTTCATAAATTTTCACAAGCAAGCTTTTTTTTTTAATTATTTTATATATATTTTTTAATTTTTTTATTCTTCTAGAATTATGGAAGGCATATTGCTATGTTGTTCCATTATTTCCAAATCAGTGTCTATTGAAATGCTTTTCATAAAATCCTCTTTATTTATAGGCTTATTGTAGACTTTAAGCCTATGCCCATTAACTACAAATGAAATAGATGTTCCGTCAATTGTTTCTATTTTGACAAATCCATTATCAAAGACATTTTCTATTTCATATGGCCCTAGCCAATGAGTTTTAAACTTTGCCTTGAAATCTTTAAACTTGTAGTCAAACAATAATGCCTAGTCTCCTTTACTGAATATTTTATTCTTGTTAAATCGATCATGCCATTTTATTCTTTGCTGCTGCATAAGAGATTTGTGCTCTATTGCTTGTTATCTTATTTCATCCACTTGATTTAATTCCATGACTCACTATTGTTGTGCTTCAGATAATTCTATTCCCAACTTTGCTTCTAGTTTGAATGTGTGTATTTGAAATTATATGGGTAACAAGACTTATTTTCCATACACCAACTGATATGAACTGAACCCAGTTGTGTTCTTCCATGTTATCCTATATGCCCATAGTGAATCTCTCAATTTCTCTGAATGGTCCTTTCTGTTCATTTGTACAATTTTTGTCATGATATTCTCCAGGACTTTGTTTGTTAACTCCACTTGTCCATTTGCTTGAGGATGGTATTGAGTTGATTTCCTATTTTTGATCTTGTACTTCTTTGTAAGATCACGAACAAGTTTGGAGGTAAACTGTGTGCCTTGGTCAGTTATAATCTGTCTCGGTACTCCAAATGTGACAAATATTTCCTCAAAGAGGAATGTGACTATTGTGTCTTCTGTCGTTCTTGTTACTACCTTTGTCTCAACCCACTTAGTAACATAATCAATACATACTAAGATGTACTTCTTTCCGTTTGAAGGTGGGTTTATTGGTCTCACAAATTCGAGAGCCCATTGCTCAAATGGATCTATGAGTACTTGTGGCTTTAGTGGCATTTCATCTGATATTATTGGCCTTCCTATTATTTGGTAGTTGTCACACTTTTTGACATAATCTTTGGAATCCTTGAAGATTGGTGGCCAGTAGTAGCTAAGTTTCAACACCTTGTAGGTTGTCTGCTTGTCTTCAAAATGACCACCACATGGATCGTCATGACATGCTTTCAAAATATCTACGATTTCATCTTCTCTAACACATTTTCTTATTATTAGATTAGAATTAGTATAAAAGAGATCACCATTGACCCAGCTATATTTAGCACTTTCTCTAATTATTTTTCTTTTCTCTTTATTTGTGAAGTGGGATGGTAATTTTTCAGAAGATAAATAGTTTGCTATATATGAAAACCATGGTGTTTTGAAAATTATTGCAAATAGATGTTCATCTGGGAAATTATCTGAAATAGGATTCAGATCACCAGGTGTATGAAGCCTTGAAATAAAGTCAACTACTTGATCATCTTTACCTGGTCAATCTTGACTTGTAAAGTTAAATTCCTGCATTAACAATAGCCATCTCGTAATTATGTCATTTGTGATTGATTTATTCATTAAGTATCTAATGGGTGAATGGTCTATGTGAATGAATACTTGATATCCTGTTATGTAATATTTAAATTTATTAACTACATGTAATACAACTAACATCTCTTTTTATGTAACTGTGTAGTCCAATTCTGTTGGTGTTAAGTTTTTACTTATGAAATATATAGCATAATTAAACTAGTTTTCTTTCTGTCCAAGTGATGCACCTATAGTTGTATCAAATGCATCAGTGGAGATATGAAATGGCAAAGACCAATTTGGTCCTTGAAGAATGGGGGCAACTAACAATTTTTATTTCAATAATTGAAATTCATTTTGACAATGATTTGTCAATTGGAATTCAACATCTTTTGCGAGTAACTTGAATAGAGCATTATGGGAAATTTGAGGTCTAAAATGAGTCTCCTAAGGAAATTATAAAATAATAGTGTAAATAATAAAATAAGATTAGATTACATCATCAAATTTTAGAGGGAAAAAATAAAAAAATTGTTTTTCAACTCATGTTTTCAACTTATCTCCTTATGGGTTTACTCAAATTTCGAGCAGAAATACTCATTGGATGCATAATTTGATTCCTCATCTAAAGAGTACCCATGTTTCATATTTTCAATGGACCCTGGTACACAAAAAATTAGAAATACATGAAAAAGCATTATTGCAATAATGTTTTTCATGTATTTCTCATTTTTCGTGGAGAATGGTTCATCAAAAATATGCAACATGGGTACTCCTTAGATGAGGAATTAAATTTTCATCCAACGAGTACTCCTGCTTGAAATTTGAGTAAAATCTTAGGGATATAAGTTTAAAATATGAGTTGAAAAAGTAGTTTTATTAATTTTTAATATTTTTAGTTTTTTACTCCAAAAATGGTGAATCATGCCCTATGGTTGACATCATCATCTTGAATCATATTGGTTATTATAAATTTTACTTTGGTTGTACATTTTTCTTAGGAGGCCCATTTTAGACCTCAAAATTCCCTTAATGCCAGAGCTATTTTACTGAATTTTTCAATAAATCTCCTATAGTAGCCTGAATAACCCAAGAAAATTCTTACTTCCTTTTGAGTTGTAGGTGGCACTAAATTCACAATGACTTGTATTTTTGCTGGGTCCACCTTAATTCCTATGAAAAAATATGGTGTCCTAACATTATCCTTTCTGTTAACATCATGTAGCATTTTTCATTACTTAGGGATAGAGTTGTCTCTATGCATCTTTTCAAAACTTTCTCAAGATTTTTCAAACAATCATCAAAGGTGTTTCCATATATAGTGAAATCATCCATATAGACTTCTACGCATTCATAGATTAAATCAACAAATTTTGCAAGGACTACTCTTTGGAAAGTAGTAGGTGAATTACGTAACCCAAAAGGCAAAACATTGTACGCATATGTTCCCCATGGGAAAGTAAATGTTGTTTTTTCTTGGTCTTCCAATGCTATCCTAATTTGATTATACCCACTAAATCCATCTAGAAAATAAAAGAACTTCTTCCCATCGAATGAATCTAGCACCTAGTCAATAAATGGTAGCGAAAAATGATCTTTTTGTTGGGTTGTGTTATATTTTTCCACTAGTAGACCACGTAGTTAACAAGGGGTTAGAGGGGGGCCATAGCCCCCATTCGTTGTGCTGATTGTGTAGCCAGGGGGTCATAGTGGGTTTGAGGGGCGTGTGTAGTCCCCTTTATGGGGTTTGGGGCAGCACCCCAAGGAATTTTTTTTTTAGACCCTATATTAGGTTGGGTGGACCTACCTATGGTTTTGTGCATGGTTTTCACACATGGTTTTGGACGTGATGGTTTTTGGTCCATGGTTATAGACGTGATTGTTTTCGGTCCATGGTATTGGATGCTTCGACATGTATAAATATGTATTGTAACATTTAAAGGAACATAATGAAAAATCAAGCTGGTAGTCCCGATTTTGGGATCTAGGGGAAAATATCTATGTATATGTGTTTTATGTGTTATGCTCTCGCATTGTTTATTTTCTGTTGTTAGAATTTGTATGCAGGTAATTTTTGTACGGGGTTAAAACCTATATTTGCTATCAGAGTTGTTTTGGCTTCAAGGGGACACCTTTGTTGCCGAGAGGTTTCGCTTGGGCCTGTGGTAGACCCTATTAAGTGGGATATCTGTGGGATTGATTCTGGTGGTGAAAGAAGATGGCGAACAATGGAAAGATAGAGATCGAGAAATTTAATGGTCAGAGTTTTGAGTTATGGAAACTCAATATGGAGGATTTGTTGGTGGATAAAGATCATTGGATCATGGTAGATCCAGGTACTAAACCAACGGGAGTGTCCGATGAATAATGGAAGAAGTTGGATCAGAAGGAAAAGAGCACAACATGATTGTGTGTCTCAGATTCAGTATTGTTGAATGTATCAAGGGAAGCTACGATGAAGACTTTGTGAGACAAGTTAGGGACTTTGTACCAATCTAAGTCTCTAGTGAATAAACTATTCCTATGGAAAAAGTTGTATAACCTGAGGATGAAAGATGGAGACTCGGTGACAGAACATCTGAATGCATTTAATACTGTCATAAGTCAGTTATCGTTTGTTGATATTAAAATTTTAGGTGAAAATAAGTGCATTAGTTTGTTGTGTTCTCTACTAGATTCGTGGGATAGTCTGGTTATTGTAGTAGGTAGCAATGCAATAGCCTTGAAGTTTGATGAAGTACTCTCATCCTTGCTGACGGAGGAGATGAGACAGAAAACTATGGAGAGCCATAATGGTGATGCCTCGTCTATATGAGGACGGTCCCAGAACAGAAAAAAAAAAGTCATCGAGTGGGAGATTTAAATCTATAGGGAGATCTAAATCTCTAGGAAAACCTATAAAGGTGGTGTGCTGGAAATGTGGAAAGGAAGGGCACTACAAAAGGGATTTTAAATCTAAAGCTCTTGACAAAGGAAAGGGATCTAATGATGCTCCTTATGTAGAGGCGAAAACCACCTCAGATGAAGGGGGGATGTGTACTTGTCTTCTTCAAGTACAAATGTAGATCATGAGGCATGGTTGATTGACTCAGGTGCATCCTTTCACTTCACTCCCCATAGAGATTGGTTCTGCGAGTATGAGAAATACGATGGTGGTGATGTCTTCTTAGGGGATGATAGGAGGGCTAGAATTGTTGGTCATGGAAAAGTAAAGTTGAAGTTGCAAGGTGGAAGTGTTATAACACTTCCGGGTGTTCTGCATATTCCTGCATTGGCCAGAAATATGATTTCTGTAAGCAAGCTGGATGATGCAGATGTAAAAACAATGTTCAAGAAGGATACCTACAAGATGGTTCGGGGAGCATTGGTATTGATGTAGGGAGTTTGGATTGGAACTCTATACAAGATACAAGGTAGCACTGTTATTGATGGGTGCAATAGTTCTGTGGTTCCTAAAAGCGGAGCAGAAAATCTAGTGGTCTTTGGAGAAAAGACCATGCTATGGCATCAAAGGCTTGGACATACTAGAGAGAAGGGCCTTGGAATACTTCATGGTAAAGGTATGGTAGAAGGTATGACTAATAGCTCTCTGGATTTTGATTTTTGTGAAAATTGTGTATATGGGAAGAAGAATCGGGTGAGTTTCCCCTCTGGTGGTAAGAGGGCGAAACAAATATTAGAGCCTGTGCACAGCGATGTGTTTGGACCTCTGAAGGTTCCATCACTGGGTAAGTCTGTGTACTATGTATAATTTATATATGGATTCTCAAGGAATAAATTGATATATTTCCTCGAGAAGAAATCTAAAGTCTTTGACAGGTTTAAAGAATTTAAGGCTCTGGTGGAAAACTAAACAGAGAAGAAGATAAAGGTGCTGAGGACAGATAATGGTGGAGATTTTTGTATTAAGGAATTTGAGGAATTCTATAAGAAGTGTGGTATAGCATGACAAAAGACTACTCCATAGACACCTGAGCAAAATGGAGTTGCAGAAAGAATGAACAAGACATTGATGGAAAGGGCAAGAAGCATGCTTAATGGTGCCAAGTTAAGACAAGAATTCTGGGCAGAGGCGGTGGAGACAACATGTTACCTGGTCAACGTATCACCTTCATCAATGTTGGAGGATAAGACTCCACAAGCGGCATGGATTGGTAAGGAACCCTCTTTCACATCTGAGGGTATTTGGATGTGATGCATATGTACATGTTCCAAAGGAGAAAAGAACCAAGTTGGATAGTAAATCTGAAAAGTGCATCTTTATTGGGTATAAGGATGGTTTAAATGGTCATAAGCTTTGGAACCCAGTAACAAGGAAGGTTGTGTACAACCAAGATGTGGTGTTCAAAGAGGTGAATGATGTTATTAAACATGAAGTCCAACCAAAGGAACCTGAGAAGATAGAGTTTGAGCTTAAGGAGGAAGAATCACACTCTACAGCAGAAGAGGAATCAGAAGATGAAGAGCTGCAAACTTCGAGTGTGAGAAGATCAATTCGAGAAAGAAGGTAACCAAAAAGGTATAGTCCATCTTCTTTTTGTTCAAATTTTTCTTTATTTGTCACTGATGATGATCCCATGACTATGAAAAAGAAGTAGATTTAGAGGATGACAAACTTTAGAAAGAGGCCATTGTTGATGAAATGGCATCTTTACACAAAAATAAGGCTTTGGATCTAGTGGAGTTGTTGTTTGGAAGGAAAGCCATTGGTAGCAAATGGGTGTTCAAGAAGAAGACAAATGCAGAAGGAAAGGTGGAGAAATACAAAACTCGGTTGGTAGAAAACGGTTATTCCCAGGTGACGGGAATTGATATCAGTGATATTTTATCTCCTGTTGCCAAGGTAGCTTCTATTAGATTACTTTTATCTGTTGCTGCTGCTTTTGATTTTGAGGTAGAATAGATGGATGTGAAGGAAACATTTCTTCACGAGGATCTAGAAGAGATATACATGAAGCAACTTGAAGGCTTTACGGCGAAGGGTAAGAAAGAATTGGTATGCAAGTTAAAGAAGTCTTTGTATAGGTTAAAACTATCACGAAGGATGTGGTATCAGAAATTTGATACATTTATGCAGGGACTTCACTTCACCAGAAACAAAGCAGATCACTGTGTGTATTTTAAATTAATTAGTGACCATGTTATTTATCTGGTCTTGTATGTGGATGATATGTTGCTGGTTGGTAATGATAGAGAAATTATCCAAGATTTGAAGACATAACTGTCCTCCAAATTCGACATGAAAGGTCATGGTGCTGCAAAATACGTTTTGGGCATGGAAATTAAAAGAGATCGGGCAAAGAGGAATCTCTGGTTAAACCAGAGGAAGTATGTCAAGACAATATTGCAAAGGTTTAATATGCAGGATAGTAAAGGGTGAAGGTTCCTATTCCTGTAGGTGTAAAGTTATCTACTGAACAGTGTCCCAAGACACAAGAGGAGGAAGAGGACATGTCCCATGTTCCATATGCAAGTGTAGTCAGTAGCCTGATATATGTAATGCTCTGTACTAGACTAGACATTGCAAATGCAGTGGGAGTATTAAGCAGGTTTATGTCAAAACTAGGGAAGGAGCACCGGACATCAGTGAAGCGAGTTCTCAGGTATTTGTGTGGCACTAGTGCTTATGGATTGTGCTACCAAGGAAGACCGGGATTGGACAGAGTGTTGGATATTCATGGCTTTGTTGATATAGACTGGGCTAAAGATCTGGATTAGAGAAGATCTACAAGTGGGGTACGTGTTTAAGCTATTTGGAGGTGCAGTCAGTTGAATGAGTAAGAAACAATATGCAGTGGCACTATCAACTACAGAGGCATAATACATGGCTGCCACTCATGCAAGAAAGGAAGCAGTTTGGTTGGAGAGATTGTGTTCAAGTATAGGGTTAGTACAGGGAACTATAAGGATAGACTGTGATAACCAAAGTGCAATTTTCTTGGCAAAGAACCCTGCTTATCATTCAAAGACAAATCACATTGATGTTCAGTATCACTTTGTGAGGGATATGATAGAAGACAAAAATGTTTTGCTGGTAAAGGTGGACACTTTGAAGAATAATGCAGATGCATTGACAAAGTCTGTTAGCTCTAAGAAGTTCTCTTGGTGTAGAGAAACAATAGGCATTGTAGGGCTGGATAAATGACTAAGCTCTCTTGTGGCCCCTTGTGGAAAGAAAACAACAATTGGGAGAAAGTTGGGTTGTGTTATATTCTTTCCACAAGTTGCCCACGTAGTTAACCGAGGGTTAGAGGGCGGGCAAAGGCCCCCCTTCATTGTGCCAATTGCACAGTGTGGGGGTCACAGGGGGTTGGGGGTGGGGTGGTTTCCCCCCTCTACGGGGTTTGGGGCAACATTGTGAGGAAATGTTTTTTGGACCCTATATTAGGTTGGGCAGACCCTACCTATGGTTTTGTGCATGGTTTTCACACATGGTTTTGGACGCGATGGTTTTCAGTCCATGGTTTTGGACGCGATGGTTTTCAGTCCATGGAATTGGATGCTTTGGCATGTATAAATATGTATTGTAACATTGAAATGAACATAATGAAAAATCAAGCTAGTAGTCCTGGTTTTGGGATCCAGGGGAAAATATCTGTGTATATGTGTTTTATGTGTTATGCTCTCGCATTGTTTATTTTTTGTTGTTAGAATTCGTATGCAGGTAATTTTTATACGGGGTTAAAACCTACACTTTTAATGTGGCTTTGTTTAATTCCCTGTAATCTACACGTATTCTCCACTTCCCATTTTTCTTTGGCACTACCACTAACGAAGAAACCCATTGACTATCAGAAATAAGATAGATTAATCCAACTTGTAACAGTTTCTGTAATTCTTCTTTCACTATTTCCTTCATCATGGGGTTCATCCTCCTTTGAGGCTGCTTTATTGATTTGATATGATCATCAGTATAAATGTGGAGGATACATGTGTTTGGATGAATCCCCTGCATGTCTGTGTAATCCAAGGCAACATATTTTGAGTATTTTTGTAAAAATGCTATTAGCTCTTGTTCTTGTGACGATTGTAAGTTATTACCAATATTCAAATTCTTTCCAGGATAAATTTCAATATTTTAATTTTTGAATTGGTAATTGAGTTAATAGGAAAAATATTTGTGAATGAATGTTGCAATGATTGAATTGTGCAATTCCTAAAAATAGTGATTCAAAAGATTACTTGCAACTTCATACTGAGTTACTCTAAGCTGCTTTGAAATATCTAGTTCTGAGATGAAAAGGTATAATAGATCCTCATTCTCTTCTTCTTCTCTATGGTCAAAGACTTGGTTAATACTAAGAACTGATTTAGTTTTCTATTGTTCTTGCCTTTGAATCCATGATAATAAAGAAGGTTCTTATGCTGGAGAATAAAGTGTGATGTGTTTCCTTTCATCCCCATGTGCAATAATCATACTTCCCAATCTGCATCCAACAAAGACATTTACAATGGATAATCATGGTCTCCCTAAATTAGACGATGTCCTTTTAAATTTGTTTTTGGCTGCAAAATGAGGAAATCTATAGGATACTCCCATGAATCCAGAGAGACAATGATATCTTCTAATATTCCTTCTGGTACAACATTATATATATCTTCTAACTCTAGAATGGTAGTAGTAGATCTAATGTTGTTTAAGTTTAAATGTTTCATAGTATCTATAGTCATAACATTTATAGATGCTCCCAAATCTATTAAAGTGTTTGGAACTAAAAAATTATTAATTGAAATAGTAACCATAGGGATACTAGGGTCAATATATTTTTCAACTGTTGTCTTTGTAGACATGAGGCTAGCTAGTTTTCCAATGATCTAGATTGTAGTAGAATCTTTTCTCTTTTTACCAATTATCTTGATGCATAACTCCTTTATTGTTTTTGCATAAATTGGAATATCTTTTATTTCTTGTAACAAAGGAATTTTGACATAAGAATTTTTCAATTCATCCAAAAGACCAAATTCAGGAAGAGACATTTGAATTTTCTTCTCTACTAACCTCTCTAGATAGGATGTTGTTTCAGTTATTATATTTTTTATTTTTTGACTTTGATTTTCTAAATGTGATGTTTCAAGTTGTTCTCCTTGTTCAGTTGGTTCTTCTATGATCGAAGGATAATTTTTATGTAATACTTTCCCAGACCTTAAATGGACATCATTTATGGGAAGGATGGAGTATGTTGGAAAGTATGTTGCTTTTTCCACATTGTATGCAGGTTTATCCATTTTGTTACTCAGATTTGCTAATGGCTGTGTTGGTATTTGAGTTGGTATAGGTTGGTTCGAAGGTAGCTGAAGCTGCTGTGGTTGAGTTAGTAATGGTGCAGGGTATTGTTGTGGAAATGGCATGGGCTGTGGATACTATTGGAATTGTTGGTATGGAAATTACTGTTGATATTGTTGCTTGTATTGTTGTTGGTATTGTTGAGGATACATTTGTTGAGGTGGTTGGTTTCCATAACTATATCCTCTCCAACCTTGTGCAGGTTAGTTTTTATACTATTGTGGAGGCCAAGCTTGCCACAACATTGGGGTATTCCATGAACTTTCAAGAGAATATTGATAGTTTTGTTAAGGGAATTGTTGAGGAATCCTTGGCTACCAAGGTCTTCTTGGTTCCATATAGTAAAATCCATATGCCAATTGTACTTTTTCCAATGGATTCATTTGCAATTATTTCAACTTTAGATAGTTTTCTACTGAATGGTTTTCAGTGAAAAGGCCACAGACTTGAACACTATCCAAAGGACATTCTCTTAATGGGTGTTTCTTCCTACACTTGGGACAAAAGATTTCTAAGATTTAATCTTGTTCTTCTTTCTTTATGTTAGCTTTCAAAACATCTACTTGTGTCCCTAATGTGCTTAGAATATCAGTTTGAAGTTTTCCAGCAAGCTCCCTATCTCTGCTCTTGTTACCCCTCCTGCTGCTAACTTTGAAGCTTTTGAACTAATATTTCTCCTTCCAGTTTTTGATCTCCCTCTAGAATATTTTTGACATAGTTCTACAATTTCATTAAATGGAAAGTTTGAAATATCACCCTTGCCCATTATATTTAGAATGTAAATATATTTATCTCTTATACCTTTAAGAAAGACGGTACGGATGGTATCGGGGTTTAGAGAGTGTTGTTTAGATTTTTGAAGATTGTAGAGAAATCTTTCCAAATACTCTTGTAAGCTTTCATCTTCTTGTTGTGTCATTTTAAAAACCTCCTCTTTCGAGTCTCTAGGTCTACAATAGGCTTGATACCTTTTAAGAAATATTTTATTCATTTCATCACAAGAAGTGATTGTATGTTCTCCTAAACCCATACACCATTTTAATGCTACTTATTTCAAAGTAGCAAGAAAGAGGTGAAGCTTGTGTGTGTCATCTGTGTATCCATAAGTTCTACACAAGATATCAATTTCAAACATAAATTAGTCAAGATCTTCTATCGACATTCCATAAAAGTTAGGCAGCAAATAAGGTGGAATGTTTTTCATTTTCACTTCTTCTCCTAATATTTCTCTTGTATCTAATGTTGGAAAGCCAAAAGTAGCTTCCTGATCATTAGTGTTTCTTGTTCGTTATCATGTAGTCTTTTGTTATCATACTCTGTTTCTTCCTTCTTCTTCTCTTTTTCTTTTAGGTTCTCTTTTTTCCTCTTCCTCTCTTTGTCTTCATTCTTTCTATTTTTTTTTCATATTGAAGTCTTTGTTTTGGAGTGAGGATAGTGGATGCTTACCCTTCTTCTATCATAGTTTCAACTATTTCTATAGCAATTTGAGATTCAACTTGTTGTTTGTTTTTGAAAATAGGTTAATCTATTGGTTCAAGAATGGGTTGATCGATTTGTTTAACAATTTTCCTTGTTTCCTTTTGTTTTTCTATAGTTGTTGTTGCTTTTGGGGTTTGTTTTCTTTTTACTTCCAAGCCTAACAAGGTTTGTCATTCAATTAAAGTCAATCTTTGTCCTGATCTCTGTTTTTCTTCTAATTCCTCTAGAGTTGGTTTACCAGCAACTAGTGTAGTTAGTCCTGATGGTTCTACCTCTATGGATGGGGGGTTTTTCTTAATAAATTTACCTTTTTGATCTCTATCTCTAGGCATAAAGAAACATAACTAAAAGAAAACTAAATTTTTGTTGTTTTTGTTTGTATTTTTATTTTTTATATTTTGCTTTTATCCTGTAATTAACTATGTTGATGAATGCTTGCTCGGGAACGATACCAAAATGTTGGGTCAATTTATTGAGTAAAATAACACAAGTATTAAATATCAATCTAGGTTTGTAAAACTTAGAAGAATGTCCAAAATGTATGGATATCAACTATAATCATCTTTAGAAGATAAGTTATGGAACCTGAAGGAAATGCAATTATAAACTAATTAGAAGTGCATATTACAAATATAAAATTCAACTAAGTAATTCCTAATTCATTATCTAATAAGCAGGAGAAGTGGCTCCTAACTTAGGAGAACCATATTTGTTCTTGTTCTAGAACACTACTTCATGAACAAAAATAAAAAACCACTAATGGACAATAGCTTAAGTTGCATAAAAAAATAATAGAAGAGGCTCCTAACTAAGGAGGTCCTTGCTGTTCTTCATTTCAAATTCATTCATCATTAATGCCATTGTTAGAAAACTGGAAATTCTGAAAATCACTTGAAAGAAAGAAAGATGAATTTTAGTTTCTATTCATTGATCAGATAGAAGGAGGGTTCAACTTGAACACTAGATTGTCACTTCATATAAAAATAATAAGTAAATCAAGATTCATTATCAAACATAAGAAATCATCATACATCTAATTAAGTAAACAAATATGAAGCAAAACTAGTTTATGAAAATCAAGCTAAATTAACCATGAAGTGTACTTAGCTTGGTGTGGGAGCCCTCCACCCTTGCCTTGAACACTTGAAGAGATTATCAACTACTACAAATTCAGTCAATCATCCATAGCATTGAACAACAAAATGAAGATAGAATAGGTTCCTCAAATTAACTCCAAATATTCAGAAGTCTCAATATGAAATTATACAAATTCTACATACATAAGCATTCAGTGTTTTGGCTTAAATAGAAAAATATGAAAAAAAATGATCTAAAATGTCTCTAACAACTATGTCTATCCATATTCCATCTTTCCAAGTCGAACTCATCCATACCATCGCTCAAAATCTAGAAAATATTATAAAATCCTAAAACTACCCTATTTCCTAGGGATTTCCTAAATGACTCGTCATGTTTGACCAGCTTTGACTGAGCCTGTTTAAGCTTGTTTTAACCGAACCAATAGGATTTTGTTCAATATTAGTTCCCAATATTTCTATAAATGCGCTCATCTCATGTCTAGGTGTCCTATAAGTATGACATCAATGAAGCCATTTATGGGGATTTATGGTTTTGTCCAAAAATGCACTTAAATCCAATTTTTATAAAAACATTTAAAAATTGTAAAACTAAATTTGTATACTTGAATATGCATAAATATGTCAAAATGGGGTGTATATGATGGTAAAGGGATGGATAATATAGAAATTAAGTGTGTTTACTTAAGCTAAATTAGGTAAAAAATAAGGGCCAACAAATACCATAAAAAAATGTCTACATGCCTACACCAATTCTAGTTTAACATCAAAGAAAATAAGGTTAACACCAAACATGTCACATGCTAACTTAGTCACCCCCTATTGTGGCACTAACCATAGTTCTTAAGTCTTGTGGGCAAAAGTCCTCTAGATGGTCATAATTATACACCAATGACTCAAAATTCATTGCCACAAACCAAATTTAGATGGTAGGAAAGAAAATTCTAGACTGCCAGCTCTAAGGTGCACTATTTGACAATCAATCTATTAAGGGTTATGGTGTGGAAGGTGAGCCATCAAGGGGAGTCCAAGAGACCTTGGAAGATGAATGCAATGGTCACTCAATATATTTATATGCAACATATCTGTGAATAATAAATAAATTCACACTTATCATTCATTCTAGTTTCTCATTCCAACAATGGTATCAAAGCCTATCAGGTCTAGGCATTTTCTTGAGCATGTTAGCTCTGCCCTTTGCCTTCTTTATTTTTTACGTTTCTTTATTTCCTCCCCAGTTTCAGGTATTTCTTTTTTTTTATAGTCCTTCCCTCTACTCTGTCATTCTCAGAGAAGGCCACTCCTAGGAACTTTGGTCAAATATTTCCTCATGACCATTTTTTGGCTTACTTTGACATTCCTGCATAACTGTTTCTATGCGTGTAAGAGAAGTGTAGATCATTTTTGTCAATGTAGAGTTTGGATAGATTTGGATATGAAAAATAAGGGCTTGAACTCCATATGTGTGTAATAGTGGGAGTTAGTTTGACTGTTTTTCATTTTGGATTAACAACTTGTACCTATCATCACCTCAACAAACACTTGTGGTTTTTATATGTAATTTTTAGCTAGCTTTAACAACTGCATCACTTGCAAATTTGAAGGATGTCGATAGGGCCATAATTTTTTTATTCAATTTCAGCTTTATTGAGGCTTTCCCTTTTAAATTTCTAGAAAGTCTTCGCATATACTGAGAATTAGGGTAAGCCTATTTACTGAGATTGCTAGTTAGATTCTCAAGGAGTGCGTTCAGTAAAAAAAAAAATATAATGGGTTGCACATGAGAGAGGGATTTGAAATTGAAATCATGGCCAATCTATCTGTAAATTCCCAATATTATTGGATATGCAAGGATATTGGCCAACATTGTTGCATTTGGAGAGTGATTTTACAGCAATAATCTCTTCACTACACTTTATTTTGTTAGCTTTGTATGCGATGAATTGGATGGACATTTTGCATGCATGCTAAATCAAGCATATACTTTTGGATCTATCATTGACATGGTGAGCACTGCTTCCTGTTTGATGGTCCTCTCACATATTTATATGCCTTTCTTTATGTTCTTTTTGGGTATGCTTGCACTTGATATTGCAACTCATTGGCTACAACTCAAGGCCTTTTCTAGCATGGCGGTAGAGACCATGCAATAATTATGTGGACAAGGAAGTCTCTACGAGAACAATGAAGGTTATGGTTAGTTAAATATATGTTTGCCTATAGAATCAAGATCAACGATCTCAACTTTTATCTTCTTGTAGAAGGAAGTGAGTTGGACCTCAAAAATATTTGGGGGGTATTTGCATTATAAAATTTCCCATTGTTGATTGCGTTAGAGCTGATATTTATTGAAATCATGTCTATGGTTCCTAGATTCTTTGGGAGGAATGCTTCTCCTCCAATTCATAAAAGAAAAATTTATATGCTTTGCAAAGCCTTGTCTCTCCTTCAATCAATGTGCGACCCCTAGACTTTGTGTACTCTTCTATCTCATTCACCTAATGAATATGCTTCTTACTCCCATTGGATTTGCATTGCAAGATATATAATTGAGAACAAAATCAATGATATTGTTGGACAATTGACTTTGGGAATTCTTTCATTAGTTTTAAAAGCACTATATTTCTTAGGAATTCAAACTAAAGCAATGTTAAGTCGCAAATGGTGTATTTTTATAAGTTTAACATACTTGGAATTGCATTGTAAATGGGTGCATTTTTGGTAGAAACTGATACCCTTCTTGAGTATCATGCATGAAGGATCATGTTTTTTTATCTTCACCCATGTGAAAACTTTTAGAAACATATTCATCCTCTCATTTTTTATGGGATAAGAGGGGATTGATAGTGAGGCTTCTAGTTTTGAAGCCCTATCAATCACGCTCATGCAAGCGAGCTTGAGTAACAAAGATATCATCTTCTCACCTTGTATCTGATAGGGGGAATTGATGATCAACTACAAGTTTTGAATAGCCTAATCCATAGCCTAAGAAACAATGAAAACCAAAGGCTCAAGCCTGAACCATAATAAAAGTTGTAGCCAGAGTCAAAATTATGAGCATGATTCATTTTACAGTCATCTTCAAACCAGTATCAGAAGCACTTCCATTAGCAGAAGCCTTAAGCTTCTAGCCAAATTTGGAACTATTCCAGGAATTGTGGTTTTCAACCTTAAACCACCGCTAGTTGAAACCTTAATGGTCGCCCTTTTAAACAAAATAGGGAGCACTTCCTCTAGCAGAAAAATTCAGCTTCTAGCCAGATTTGGAATTATTCTAGAAACTACATCAAGTGTTCCTGGTTGATACCTCAATGATCTCCCTTTTCATAAAATTTAGGAGCACTTCCTCTAGTAGAAGACTTCAATTTCTAGCAAGATTTGGAACTCTTCCAAGAACTACACTAAGCATTCTAGTGTTAGTGGTCAACCTTAAACCACCACTAGTTGAGACCTTTCATTCTCCCACCTTTTGGGTTTATGCTCTTCCTTATAAACCACCATTTCAGAGAGCCCATTCAACCAGTTTCTACAATTTTTATATTACAACTCTCTTGTTGGAATCATATACACCCCTTCGAATTAAGGGGGAGAATGATGGACACCTAATCTGATAAGAGTTATGGTGTGGAAGGTGAACCATCAAAAGGAGTCCAAAATACCTTGGAAGGATCCAATGATCACTCAATGCATTAATATGTAACATCTTTGTGAATAATAAAGAAATTCATGCTTATCATTCATTTTGGTTTATTATTCTCAAAACAATATTGTGCTACTTGGGGCGCCTTTGTGTTCCTTCAAGCGTGCCAAGATGATGTAGGAGGCACATTATAATTGGGTGGTAGGGCACTTTGGTGTGGAAAATATGGTGGCAGTATTGTAGAAGAAGAAACAAGGCCTATACACCCCTCTTCCTACTCCTGACTGACCTTGGGAATCTATCTTGATGGCTTATAAGTTTGTCCTTCCTTCTATCAAGCATGGAGATTAATGCATGTTTTTGGTCATTGATATATTTTCTAAGATGGCCATTTTGACTGCCTTCAAGAAGAGTTCCACAACAAAAGCCACTGCCAAGCTCTTCTTCAAATAGGTGTTGGCATATTTTGGGATCTCATAGACCAACATATCAAATCGGGATAGTAGGTTCCTAAGCATATTTTGGTCAAGCCTCTGGTCATTGTTGGACACCAAGTTCACCAAATCAACAACCTTCCACCCCTAGACTAATGGCTAGACATAGACCATTAATAGGATGAGTGTACGCATTTTGTAAATGTACAACCCTAAGCATCCATGCACATGAGATGATATTATCCCATATGTTCAACACAACTACAACAAATCTCTCCATAGATCAGTTAGCCATAACCCCTTTTTAGTGGGATTGGGATTTCAACCATTCAGTCCTATTTATTTTGCAGTACCCCTTGCAACTACATAGGTAGAAAATGCACATGTTTAATTTAGAGACAACAAAGATAGCATGTTTATTGAACAAATTTAGCACATCAAGTAGCAAGTCCATGACAACTTTAGAAAGCCAACACTATGTACAAATAATGCTATGATTAGCACCAGGTGCCGCACAAGTTTCAACTTGGAGACAAGGTTTAGTTGCATTTACAGAAGGAATTCCTTACAAAGCCCCATTGGAAGCTTCAACCACTTTGATATGGAACTTACACCATCACCAAAGTTGTGGTGACAACACTTTTGAGATAACTATCCCCTCTTCCTTGGCCTGCACCCAGTGTTCAATGTCGACCTCCTTCGACCATACTTTCCACTATTATCGGACACATCAGAAATAACTGAGTAGCTAAAACTTGTATAGCTCAACCAAGATTTCATTACACAAGAAATAATTGATTAAATTATTCACACACATATATATACTAAGTACAGAGAGGGATCCAATCTCTTGAAATGAAAACCTATTTTAGAGTGGAAATATATTTGATCCCAGTTGACGCTTAGTAGATCCAGAATTAGGATGGAACAAGGTTGATATAATAAAAATTGAAGATATACTAATTTACATTAAACACAAGCAAACCAAGAAAGTAGATTTTTATTACACGTTGCGAATTGTGTTTGTAGATTGAAGGATATGGATTAAATGAAGTTATGGATGAGAATAATTTTTTTTTATTATGTAACACATCTCATTCCATAACACATCAGATAATTAAGAACAAATGCGAATTTAATGCAGGGTTGGTAAAACGTATGGTCCAGACATTTATTCCGAAAAATCAATTTTTGTAAAATCGCCCATCATGTGTGTTAATTTTTTTGACTTTGTCATGAATTAATGTGTTAAAAATTGTATGTTTTAATATACATGTAAGTTGAAGTCTTTATATTAGTGGTGAATTAAAATCCCAGAAGTTTTAGAGAGAAAATCGTGGAGAAATTTGTGGTGGGCACTTAAAATATTTTAGTTCAACGAGATACTCCACAACTCTTGGTGAAGTGTAAATATCAATAAGAATTTTTATTTTATGTGGGGAAGGATCTTGAAACTTCTATATGAATGTATTTCATTTATTCAAAATTATAATCAAAACTTTTATGTATTGCTCCCATTTACTCTGTTTAACTGCGTGTAAAATTTATGAGCTTTTATTTATGTTTAGTTGCACAAGTCAACTATGTGAATTAACCTCTCCGATTGTGTTTTGTGGAGACTCCTCTACCTATAAAATTGAAATGGAAACATCAAGCACAATATTGACTAATCCTCAAATACCTCAGTTTAAAGGAAAAAATTATGACTATTGGGCTATAACAATGAAGGTTCTATTTTCATCTTAAGATATTTAGGATTTTGTGGAGAATGGGTTCCAAGAACCAATAGATGCAACAAAATATAATGATTTGACACAATTTGGAAAAGGATTTATTGAGGGACAACAGGAAGAAGGATTTGAAATCCATATTCTACATTTTTCAAGAAGTTCAAGAAAGTATTTCCCAAGGATTGCAGCAGCAATAAAGTCCAAGCAAGCATGGTATTCCCTCTTTACAGCCTACCAAAGCATGGAAAAAATGAAGACAACAAAACTACAAATGCTAAGGAGATATTTTGATACAATTTGTATGAAAAAGTCTAAAAACATAGACTTATTTTTTACACAAGTAATTGGATTGGTTATTTAAATCAAGTCTCATGGTGAGACACTTGAGGAAAGGATAATAGTTGACAAAATTTTGAGAAGTCTTCTAGCAAGATTTGATGCCATTGTTGTGGCCATATAAGAGGCAAATGATCTTTAACAATTTTTAGTGGATGAGCTTCATGCATCACCGATTTCTCATAAACATAGACTAAATAGAGAAACAAACTCCTCATTGGAGCATGCCTTCAAGACACAAGTTTCATTTGGTCAAGATACAGGTAGGGGAAGATCAAATACTTGAGGAGGAGGAAGAAATCCACACAGAGGTGGAAGAGGAAACCCTTCAAGCTCAAGTGGAAGGGGAAACAATCAAAATCCAAGTCAAGGCCCAAGACAAAATCAAGCACAAGGTTTGAGGTATGATAAATCTCAAGTTCAATGTTATTATTGTAGGAAGTATGGTCGTTATGAAAATGAATGTAGAAAGAAGCAACATGACATAAGTAACAAACCAAGTGAAAATTTCACAAAGGAAAATCAGAACGAGGATAGAATTTGTTTAGCTTGTAGTGTAGCATAAGAAAAAAGGATGGGATGTGTGGTTTCTAGATTTAGGGTGCAACAATCACATGAAAGGGAACATAGAAATGTTTACCAATCTAGACGAAACTGTGAAATCTGAAGTGACATTAGGGATTGATAACAAAGTCTCTATCATGGGAAAAGGAAGATTTAACATTCTAATAAAGAAGGGGGATAAGAAGTACATTTCAGATGTTTATTTTGTCCTTGGTTTGAAGCATAAACTCATAAGCATTGGAAAACTCATGCAAAATGGTTACAATGTCTTTTTCAAGAATGGAGAGTGCACAATTTTGGATAAATCTCCAAGCAAACAATTAATTGCAAAATTTCAGATGACAAGCAATAAAATGTTTCCCCTAAAGATAAATCATATTTGAAGGAAAAATGTGCGCAAGCACAACTCTCAGTGCATCCATAAGAGAATGAAAGAAAATTTGCAGCTATCACACAAGTAAACTTTCAAGCGGAGGTCAAAGATGAAAATTGGTTATGGAATTTGAGATTTGGTCATCTCAATTTTGGAGGCTTAAATTTGCTGCATAGGAAAGACATGGCGAAGGGGTTGCCACTCATAGAAAACCCAGACAGATTATGTGAATGATGCATCTTTGGCAAACAACATAGAGAGACATTCCCAACAGGAAATTCAATTAGGGAAAAAGGACCCTTGGCGATTGTCCATTCAGATTTATGTGGACCAATATAGACACCATCAATTGGTGGGAACCATTATTTTTTGACATTCATAGATGACTATACAAGGAAGACACGAGTTTACTTCTTAAGGAAGAAAAGTGAAGTGTTTGAGTGCTTTTGCCAATACAAAGCTCTTGTTGAGGAGAAAAGTGGACACTACATCAATGTTTTGAGGGCTGATAGAGGTGGCGAATACATCTCAAATGGCTTTATATGTTTTTGCAGGGAGCATGAAATTCACAAGAAATTTACAACAAGGTATACACCTTAGAAAAATGGAGTCACAAAAAGGAAAAATAGGACCATTATGGAAATGGAAAGGAGTATGTTGAAGGCAAAGCATTTGCCAAATGACTATTGGGATAAAGTTGTCGCTTGTGCAACATATATCATTAATAGGTGTCCAACCAAAAGTGTTAAGAATATGGCTTATGCACATGTCTCAAATGAATTAAGGAAGAAGTTGGACAACAAGGGGGAGTAATGCATATTTTTTGGATATAGTGATGAATGCAAGGCATACAAGCTCTACAATCCATTAACCATGAAAAGTCATAATCAACAAAGATGTGTAGTTCATAGAAGAGGAAGCATGGGATGGAAGTTTAGAGAAGAAAATCAATGTGAAAACATGTATACCACATGAAGACAAAGAGGAATTGAACACAACAGGTAATTCCTCAATGGAGAATCCTTCTACTCCTATTCAAGCTCAATAAAGCAGTCAACAAGTAACACCATCAACAAATAATAGGAAAACGACACACAATGAAGCAAGTACTACTCCAAGCACATCGCAAAGACCCACAACGACATCTACATCAAGAAAAACATCAAGTGACATGTCAAGTCCATCTTCCGCAAGCATAAGAAGACAAAAATTCTGAATTGTAAGTGAAATTTATGACCAAAATGAAGTTGATAATAGTACAGGTCTGAATTCCTTATTTGCATTGTTTTGTCATGTAGATGACCCAATCCATTTTGAGGATGCAATAAAAGAAAAAAAATGGTTAGCGACAATGGATGAAGAAATAGAAGAAATATAAAATAATGATACATGGGAGTTAGTGGACCTTCTATAAGGAAAATAAGTCATTGGAGTGAAATGGGTCTATAAGACCAAGAACAATGCTGAAGGAAAGATTGCAAGGCATAAAGAAAGGCTAGTTGTCAAACGATACAAGAAACAACATGGAAGAGATTATGCAAAGACATTAGCGCCAATCGCGAGGATGGAGACAATGCATACAATGTTGTCAATTGTTGTGCAACATAAATGGAAAGTGTATCAAATGGACGTGAAGTTAACATTCTTGAATGGAGTGTTGAAAGAGGAAGTATATGTTGTGCAACCACCTGTTTATGAGGTAGAAGTCCAAGAAGACAAGGTGTATAGGTTGAGGAAATATTTTATGGGTTGAAGCAAGCATCGTGTGCATGATATAGCAGGATAGATGCTTACTTGATGGATAATGACTTTGAAAAATGTGACAACGAGCCTACTCTCTACAACAAAGAAAGTGATAGTAAGCTTCTTATTATTGTTCTATATGTAGATAATTTATTTTTTATAGGGACTGATGATTTATTCCTTGTTGATTTCAAATAAGTCATGACAAGTGAGTTGGAAATGACAGAACAAGGGTTGTTAAGGTATTTTTTGGGCATAGAAGTGAAGAAAACAGAAAATGATATTTTTATTTCTCAAGAGAAGCATGTAGTAGACATTTTGGAGAGGTTTAATATGTAGAACAATAATCTTGCACCAAGTTACTCCAACTATCATGGGGTTGAATTTGAGCAAAGAAGATTACAACAACAATCCAACATTTTACAAAAGTATGATGAGCAACTTGATGTATTTAATAACAACTAGGCTTGTGTGAATTTGGTGTCAAGGTTCATGGAGACACCCAAGGAGACACATTGGCAAGCATCCAAAAGGATTTTAAGGTACGTCAATGGGACAAAGGAGTATGGAATTTTGTACACCGCAACAAATGATTTTAGGTTGGTTGGTTACACTAACAATGACTGGGCAGGAAGTGTTGATGATAGAAAGAGAACATTAGGATATGTTTTCCATTTAGGTTTGGGAGCCATTTCATGGGCCTCAAAGAAGTAACCTATAGTGTCATTGTAAAAAATGTAAGCTGAATATGTTGCCACACCAACAACAATGTGTCAAGCAATTTGGATGAGAACAATGTTGAGGGATTTTTGCCATGAACAAGAGGGAACAACAACTATTTTCTACGACAAGAATTCCACAATTGCACTATCAAAGAATTATACTTTTCACAAGAGGAGAAAGCACATTAACACTAAATATCATTTTATTATAGAATTGATTAACAATGGTGAAATTATGTTGCAACATTGCAGGTTGTATAAACAATTTGGAGACATCTTCACAAAGCCATTGACACATGAAAATTTTGTTTATCTGAGAGATTGTTTGAGAATTGTTGGCCCTTGTGATTAAGGGGGAGTGTTGGAAAAATTAATCTCAACCATCGTAGTTATTAAAATGACAACAACCATAGTTATGGTACACACAAACCGAGAAAGTAGGTTTTTATTGGGTTGCAGATTTTGTTTGTAAGCTGAAGGACATGGATTAAATGAAGTTCTAGACATAAGTACAAACTTCTCATTCCGTAACATATCTCATTCCGTAACGAATGAGAATGAGAATTTAATACAGTGTTGGTAAAACGTATAGTCCAGACATTTATTCCGCCATTAATATATGTACTTAGTAACATAGAAAACCATTTTTTTGTACAATCATCCATCCTGTGCCTTAATACTTTTGACTTTGTCATGAATTAATATTTTAAAACTTGTATGTTTGAATATACATGTAAGTTGAAGTCTTTAGCTTAGTGGTGAATGTAAGTCTCAGACGTTTTAGAGAGAAAATCGTGGAACAATTTGTGGTGGGTACCTAAAACAATTTAGCTACATGGTTTTACAGTGAGTTACTTACTCCCCAACTCCTTCATTAGTGAAGTGTAAATCTCCATAAGATCTGGTTTGTTTTACTTGGTTAAAGAGCCACAACTTCCATATAAATGTAATTCATGTATTTAAAATTATAATAAAAAGTTGTTGTGTTGCTTCCTATTTGAGCTTTTATTTCTGTTTCTTGTGTGGTTTTGTGGAGACTCTTCGGCTTAAACTTTCATAAATCTTGAACAAATTTGCAACCTCTCCGATGACCTTTGAATCTAATACATCATCTCTTTTATTGGCCACCCCATGTTTAGTGTCAACAATTTCATGTCGACAGACCAATTTCTTGTGTTTGTGATATCTATTGGTAAATCCATGTGTTTATGGTATTTATCAGTTTGTGATTCAAACTTGAGGGCAACACTGGTTTATGCAATGTCCAACACAATCACAAACTTGAGGGCAACACTGGTTTATGCAATGTCCAACACTCTTCAATGCTAAATAGACACATCAGTTATTTCTTCCACACGTACAATCCAGCTGGGTGCTAATTGGGACACAGAACACATAGTTCTACGCGGGAGTATTTCCCAACGCAATTTACAAAATTTGTAATTTAAAGAGGGTTTCCGATACACGAACTCGGTTTGACATCCGTTGAAAATTTTTATAATAAAGCCATTGTTCGAGTAAAGATGAATGATCTTTTAACCTGGGCGTTGGGCTCATGATAATCATCCCAGATTCCGATCTAATTGCTGGTTGCTAACTTGCTGGTATGTATGTTTGGATTGCCTCGTCTTGCATGTCATCAGGTATATTTTGTTCAAGAGATCTTGGAGAGAATTATACATAAATTTTCAACCATCCTTTGCAAAAATGTGCAATGAAAAATAGGAGCCACAACACAAGGGAGTATAATGTACATATCAATTTATCTTTCTGCGCATTCAATTGGTTCAGAGTATTGATTAAACTTTTCCATCTAATTCATCATTGCGCAGGACACGCAGTTTCTAAATTGCAACGTGGTTGTGTTAAGCTCCATTAATCTGGAAACCAACTGCTGCCTACAATTATGGAAACCAACTGCAGTCTTTCCTTAATTTCTGGAAACCAACTGCAGTTTTTTCCTTAAATTAAGGAAATCAACTGCAGTTAATTAATTTTCTTGTTGGGAGCTTTTGAAGTGGTCCATTACTCCATCTGGAGTTCTCTACCTTGATCTGTGGAAAACCTGACACATAGCCATTAGAAGCTTGATGGAAGCTTGGCTATAAATTCATCTGTTTCGTCCCCAAGCTAGCATCTCAAAAATCCCCTTTAGTTGTTTACACCATCTAGCTGAGAGAGCAGAGCTTGGAAGTGCCTTTAGACTTTCTGTATTCTTTTCTTTTGCTTGGATTGAAGTTGGAGTGTTGTTTCAGTAAATAAAGTAAGTGCACTGTGGTTTGCAGCAAGAGCGTTATCAATGGTTGGAGGTAATTTATTTATCCTGGGCATTAAAGTTTCATTTTTAGATTCTTTAAAGTATTCAGATTCCGCATATAGAATCGTTGTTTTAACTTACGTTGGTATCGGAGCGTAACATTTATCTTTGCCTTGGTTTGTTCTGCTTACCAAATTATGTTGTTATGATAACGAAAATTGCAATCCATGTTCAAAAATTTACTTATGTGATTTGCAATTTCCCCAAACGTTGATTCATTTCATGGATCTAAACGTAAGCCTGACAACTTCACCCACACAAACTTTCTCCTTGGAGTGCGGGGTTTGATGTTTTTTATTAGTTACGTATAGCCATTGGGATACGTATATCCAACACTTAATTAAACCTTTACCACACATACGTTGACCTGGGATAAGGTTTATATTTTTTTTTTTGGTTTATGTGCGGTGTGGGTTGGCACCATGTATGCTGTATACACACATATACCCTTTAAACCATATACTCGTTGAACCAATTTTTATGGGATATTTTTAATGAATATATATACTCTTTAACCATATAATTTTTATGGGATATTTTTAATGAATATATATACTCTTTAACCATATTCGTTGAACCAATTTTTATGGGATATTTTTTTAATAAAATATTTTTTTAATTAGTGCATATTTTAATTCTAGCGTTGGTTTTCTTGGTCTCCATGAAGTTTATGTGGACTAAGAACAATAAATTTCCCCAAAATATCAACTATTTTAATTATATGGTTTTTATTAAAATAGTTTTAATTTTATTTATCTTGTGAAAGAATAGCTTGTTTGCTTTCTATGTTTTTTTGTTTTATAAACTTAAGGACGGAGCCTGAAGTCAAGCCAGCTAGCCTTCGAACTGCATTTGCTATGCAAGTGCAAAGTAGATCAATGCTGCTTCAGTCAATCTCCAGGTTTTGTTTATAAACTGAACAATCGATTTGCAGTCATTTACGGTAATGATGACTATTTTAACTTTAATTTTTAATTTTATTTTGTGAGGAATTATTACCGTCATTTACCGTAATGCTCACATTTATGGCAGTTTTTTAGAAGAAACAGTGATATGGAGTTTATTTAAAATGTCAATTTGACTTACTCCTTTCAGTAAACATTATTTTTTACTGGTTAAATTTTGTTTATGCCATTTATGTAAAGAATAATGTCTAGTGATCCATATAATTTTAATTAATTAGAGAATAGCCACAACATCTTTAATTAAATAAAATTATATATTTTGATTGGTTAGATCACATAAAAATTATTTAGACATTAAATTGTAATTAATTAGACTAAATATAATA
>APFE031452507.1:15394-119630 GCA_000404065.3 Pinus taeda | reverse complement strand
AAAATTGTTTACAATTTTTTTATGAAGAATTATTGTGTATGATGAGATTCCTATTTTTTATGGATGTTGTGAATTTACCTTAGCATAATGATATCTATGAAACATTTTTATTTGGTAATATTACATTGAATTTTAGTTGATTTGATTAGCTATGATGATTATATTACTATTTTTATCTTGTTATTTTATGTATATATTGAAAATTATCAACATTATTTTGATGGAGAATTATTATGTATGATGATATTGCTAGCTTTTGATGGATGTTGTGAATTTACCTTAGAATAATGGTGTTCAGGAAATATTTTGATATGATAATTACACATTTCAATCTTAGTTGATTTTATTAAAGATGATGAGGATATTATTAGTATTATCTTGTTACTTTATATATGTGTTGAAACCTGTCAATGTTTTTTTATGGAGAATGATTATGTATGATGATATTACTATTTTTGGATGTAATGTTGTGAATTTACCTTGGAATAATGATATCTACGATAAATGTTGATTTGGTAGTAATATATGTATATTGAAAATTGTCAATGTTTTTTTTATGGAGAATTGTTATATATGAGGATACTGCTATATTTTTTTATGAATGTTGTCAATTACCCTTAAATTTGTTTACAAATACTAAGTTATGAATTTTAATTGTGATCTATTCTTAAATGTGTTATACGTGAAAATACCTCCTCATCATCTTGGAGGAGAATACTACGTTGTTGGTTTAAATACCCCTTTTTCCTAAACTAAATAAGTCTATAATACAAGTATGTACCATGAGGACCACGATATCCTAGTCTCTAATGAGTTTTCCCCTTCATCTAACTTTTGTTACCAAAATTCTCACATTAGAGGAATTTTCAACTCAAAAAATAACCACCTAAGAAAAAATTAAGAAACTAATGAAATAATGTCATGTAGACATTTTTTTAATATATCATTTTTATTATTCTTTTACCAAAATTACCCAAATAAATGTCACATTTATCAAAATAGTTGTATATGTATTTTTATATTTAAATTAATATATTAGCACAAGATTTAATAAAATTTAAATTAAAAAAGGAAATCAAAATTTAAAGGAAATTTAAATTATTTAAATAAATGTCACTTTTATAAAAAATAACCATCTACATGTATTATATTGAAATTAATTTATTAACACAAGATTTACGAAAATTTATATTTAAAAGGAAAATTTAAAATTTAAATTTAAGTTACTCAAATAAATGCACTTTTATCAAAATAACCATATATTTATTTTTTGTATTTAAATTAATTTATCAATAGAAGATTTAATAAAATTTAAATTAAATTTAGTATTTAGGATTTAGGATTTTATATTTAAATTTTTTTATTTAATACGCCATGATTTACCTTCATTAAAAATATTCTCGATATTCTAATTTTTATAGATTAAGAAATTAATTTTATTTTTAATATTTAATATAGTTTTGGGTCACTTAGGCACCATTCACAGTTAAACTAGGTAAGTTATATTATTTAAAAATATTCCACTACCTAGTCACACCTGTATGTATTTAAATTTTAAATGATTTTGATTGGCTTACACATTATGACATGGAAATTCAATGTTAACATTTTAAAATGAAAATTCCTCAAAAAGCTTGAGTAACCTAGAATTTGACACTCTTGTTCAAACTCATATGGTGGAATGTGATCTCTTTATCCTCGTCTTTAGATTTTTCCTAAAAGATAAAAGCATACAAAAGTGGGAAAGAGCCATAAAGCATGGGGAAGCTTTTTCCTAAGCACAAAAGCATCTAAAAAGTGGAAAATGCCATTTTTATATCAGGAAACATTATTCACCCAAAAGCTTTTGCCAAAATTGAACTAATGAGGAATTTGGGAAATCTTCATAGCCTTCACTTTCCTATATATTGGAGGCTTGGCCATTGAGGAAATGATGGGAATTCGTGTATTGTCACGCTACTGAGATCTATCTTGAGAGGGAGAGTTTTGGAGCTAGAAGTTGGGGGAGGTGTTGTTGCAACTGCATCTCATGGTTGTAACTTTCCTCCAACTCCTTTATTAATATAGATTAGTTGTTCTTCCTTCCATATGCTACTATTCATTCTTTACTTATCCTATTTAACTAATGAATGTATGGGATTTTTGTTTATATTTATTTATTCAATAATATTTATATGTTTATAATAGTTTCAATTATCACGATATTATGTTGTGAAGTTTTCTTTGTTCTCTCTCTTGTGTGTAGGGCCAAGATTTGGAGCTATCTAGGAGTTCTTCCCAGCTACACTAAAAACTCCAACAAGACATGCATGCGAGGACTCACATGAATTCATTCTTCTTTTCTTAATATATACTCTACATCTTAATCTACTAAGAATCTTGAGCCTTAGAACAACCTTTCTCTTAATCAATCTATCTTAGGTTTCTCGGATAAACTGAGAGGGTTTTATGTTCATCTAACTGTGCATTAAATCCTACAACAAAATGATATTTAGAAACTGTAATATATTTCACTATGTAATAAAATTAGTAAAATGGAAGTAAAGGTAAAACTCTAAACAAGAAGCCAAAAGTGGATGTAACCATCAATGCAAAATTGGGAGTAGAATTGGATGTTAAACTAGCCATCAAAACAAGATGCAAACAATGAGACAAAAAGGGTTTTAAAGTAGAATTAAAAAAGGTGCAAAACTAGACACAAAGAAGGGAACAAAATAGGGCATACAAAAAGATACCAAATTGGGCGCAAACAAGGATGCAAAAATGGAGACCAAAATGAGAATGCAAAGAATGGTGTAAAATTAGGATGAAAAATTGGGTCCAGAAATGATGTAAGAAAAGTCACAAAACAAGAAGCAAAATGGGACTAAAAAAGGGTGAAACTAAGGATGCCAAAAATGATGCATAACTAGATGAAAATTCAAACTGAAATCTAGGTGCAAAATGAGATGCAAATGTGGATACAAAATGTGGCAAAAAAAAAGGATGCAAATTTTGATGCCAAAAAGGATGCAAAATTAGACACCAAAAAGGATGCAAAATTGGACATAAAAAATGGTGTGAAAATGGGCATAAAAATGCCTCAAATTTGGATGCAACATTGGATGCAAAAGGAGGTGCAAAAACAAATACAAAAGTAGACAAAAAAAATGGCTCAAAATTGAACGTAACATTAGACACAAAATGGGATTCAAAGGTGGATGAAACACATGGTCCAACATAGGGTGAAAATTTAGATGCTCAAAAGGATGAAAAATTGGATGCACGAAATGTTGTTAAAAATGATGCTAAATTGGATGCAACAAATGATGCAAAAATAGGTGCAAAATAAGATGCAAAAAAGGGAGACAAATGAAACGAAAAAGTGGATGAAAAAAATGGATAAAAAATTTGGCACTAAATCAGATTCAACATATGGTGCAAAATTAGATGCAAAAAAATGTGTAAAAAAGGCAGAAAAATTGGTGCAAAAATAGATGTAAAAATAAGTACAAAATTAGAAGCAAAAAATGGCATAAGACTAGATGAAAAAAATGGCACAAACTCGATGCAAAAAAAGGCACTAAATTAGATGAAAAATATGGTGTAAAACTCGATGCAAATTACAACACAAAAATAGAAGCAAAGAATGGCACAAAACAGGAAGCAAAAAATGATGCAAAAATGGCACAAAACTAGAAGCAAAACTTGTTGTAAAACCAAGTGCAAATCTTGGTGCAAAATATGCTGCAAAAAATGATGCAAAATTTGGCGTAAAAAAGATGCAAAATTTGGCGCAAAAAATGACGCTTTAAAAATTGTAAAATAGAGCCAGATTTAGCGCCAGGCTTCTCATCCCAATGGAGAGAAAAATACACTAAAATCTGGTGCTAAATCTGGCGTAACTTGCATGTTTTGTTGTAGTGTATCAAACCATCACACTTGCGAGAATTGGAAATGTATGACACAAGAAGAGCAGTTGAATCCACCAGAGGTCGGGCCCTTAGCCGTCAGCGAAACATTGCCAAGTTACTTCAATAAATGCGAGGGAACAACAACTTTACTTATATATTAATCATCAAACTGAATGAGTATTACAATATATTCGTGTTCTTCTCAACAACGAGAGTCTGTGATTACAATTACAATTACAATAATACAGAACCTCCTCCTCTCCTTTCTTCTTATAAAATATCTCATTTTATAATCGGAAAGGGTAAAAAACATAAATGATAAACGCGATCCCTCAGGATCTCTCGATCCTAAGGGATTCGCAATGGTTTCCCATCTTCAGACATTGTTTCCTTTCCTGCGATCTGTTGATTTGCCTTTAGCCGTACCTGCAACGCTACGTTCCTTCCTTAGCTAGCTGATTCTTGATGTTCCTTCTTAGGGAACAACATTTGTCCCTTTTGTTGTTTTCCTGCATAAAGGAAGGTAATAATTAGCTAAGTCGTAACTACAGATAATTTCTTCATTCTTATCGTAAATTCCTTAATAGATTAGCACATTGGGATATAGAAAGGATAAGAATAAAGGAAAAGGATGATGAGTTTAATAGTAAATGCATACCTTTTCCATGACCCAACACAAACCATCTATGAACTGTCTAATTTTCACTCTCACTCCCCCTCCCATGGCCATAAAATCTATTTTCTACAATCTTAGATATTTCCTTACCCTTCACTTCTCTTCCCCCCCTTTATGTTCTCTACTTCCAAAGTCCATAGTTATAGTTTCAACAATCTCATCCTTAGTAGAAATGCCCCAACACAGAGTAGGTCAACACAATAGAGGTAGATATGAAGACAAGGGCGATCCCTAAACCAGAGTGCAAATAAATGCAAAAGAAATCACTACCATTTTCTAGAGAAGCACTCCCCTTGCTATTATATCATAAATCAACATACCAAAGGAGAAGGCCATAGTAAAAAAGGATATTCTTATAGGATGAAGAGGCCATGGATAATGTAGACCAATGGATCCTAGATACGAAAAGCAACAGAGGAAGATATAACAAATACTTGCAAGCGATTCACATATATTGGTAGATGAAAACATTTGTGTGAAATGTCTTAGTAGGAAGAAGTGAAGCACAAGAAGAGATTATGTTATCTATAGAGGCCATCCAGCTACATGTGTAGAAATTGGATAACAAGGTCACTCTACTTGCTAAGAAGGTAGTTGATGCAAGAGCATTCGACATCCAAGTCAAATTCCTTTTGACTAGACTAGCAGGTTTGTTTACCATGGGAGTTGGTTCCCTAATAGATTGTAATTATTTAATTATTTTCCTAAGTTTGTAAAGAGATTCTAGAAAATATGTATTTAGAAATGAAAATTGTAATTATATATTTCTATGAATAGATCTCGAGAATATTTGAGAATTAGAGACATCTAGGGGTAGTTAAATGTCATAGAGAGATTGGAGTATTCATAAATCCTAACTTAGTGGTTTTGGTGAGATAATAATGGATCTTAACTAGTCAGTTTGAGATCCTTTTCTTTTGTAAATATGGACATGAAATGAATAGAGTAGAGAGGCAAGTGAGAGGCTTGTTGGAAATCAAGAACTGGCTTGAGGCCAAAATGGGGCTTACTGTGATCAGGCTAAGAGGGCCTTTTTGTATTTATTTTATGTAAGATATCACTCTGTCAAGTGTTTTGAGTGAGATTTCCCAAAAACCTAGTTTTCTGCCATCTTGCATATATATATATATAATATATATATAATATATATATAATATATATATATAGTACAATACAAGATTGTAACCCTGACAATTTCAAGTTTAATGATGACAAGGTCGAGAGGGGGATTCATTGTATGAATCCATTCAAAGATCAAGATCAGGAGGGATAGGAGCTTTCAAGTTTATGAGAAACCTGAACCAAGATAGCATTATGAAGGATGAATTAGAGGAAGCCATGAAAACAAGTCGAAGAGGAATTGAGCGTAGAGGAATGGTCAATACTTAATCATTTTATTGATTAAGTTGATGAGAATTTGTCACTTGATAGCGTCAAAGACATTAAATGATAGTGTCAGGCTGGAATAAGGTTTCCCAAGGGTTAAAGTGGTAGCATTTCAAAGGATCAGGTATTTGGCATTGAGCAAAGTCCATCAGATGACGTTGTTAGGACACAGAAGCTAAGGTTTGTCGTCACTTGACAGGCGTCGAGCTAGAGAATTTAAGTCGAAACGATTGAGGAGAAGATAAGGAAAGAGAGTGGGCAAAGAAGACTAGGCTCACATTGCAATGGGGACCCACCTGGAGATTTAATCCCAGAAGGCAAGTAAGGAGAAGTGCATAGGAGAGCACTAAACTGACTAGGCGTCAAGTGGGCGTGGCATGGCCAAGTCATATATGATAAGGCGCCTGGCCTTTGAGGTTGGACTCTACGCAAGTCATGACTCTAAGAGAGCCTTTATATATATATATATATATATATATATCGTAGTGGAAGTGTGGATAAATGGTAAGTGGACCCCACCCGATGATCTAACCCCAACAGAGTTGTTTGGAACCTGAGTCTACGCGAACAGGAAAGTAAGGGTCGGGACACATCATCTTGGAGGTAATACCTGGAGGGGGAGCACCCAGAGGTATATGTATTAAAATAGAGTGGGTCGGAGGATGGGAACAATTGGAGGTTGCTACATGGTGTACAAAGTTCCAAAGTCAAGTTGGAAGGGAGCGGGTGGAGCCCACCCGGTCGATGCCTGACCCGATAATGCATGTTGAAGCACCCAAGGCTACGTGTCGGGCTCTCAACGCCAGGACACAGTGGCATACAATGAATTTGGCCATGTGATATTAAGTGATATGTTTGTAGGAAGGGGGTTGTACCCTTTTGGCTCCTCCCACTGGTTCTAAGATAGTTCACTCGCGTAGAGGGCCTATCCTAATTGGTTCCTTCCACTGTTACATGCCTGCGGTGAATTTTGATACTGCTTGCCATATACATGCTTAGTATATATCACTTGGCAGCAAGGCTTGGCTCTGAGGGCTATTATGAAGAGTTTTGGCTCTGAGGGCTATTATGAAGAGTTTTGGCTATGAGGACTATTTAAGAGGAACTTGAGTTTGGTGGTTTACAAGTGAAGGAAGTGCCTTTTGACCCACAATGGGCACTATGAGGTTTCATAATCCTGGGATTTCAACAAGTTCGGAATTGGGCTTGCATCATGTGGTATCAAAGCTTGAAAATCTCTAATAAGCTAGAGAGCTTGGAAAATGTAGTAACAATATTGAAATACACTGACAATAAGAGTCCACACAGGGAGCAGATAAGAAGCTTCAAAAAAAGGATCATATATTGAGGATTTGAGTAAGACTACAAGGTTGTTGAATTGCAGATTTACAGAGGTCTAGTAAGATGGATTTGTCTTTGAATTTTAAAAGTATTTATTTTCAGAAGGAAATATTAGTGGTGGATTATTGTATAGTGAGTTAGTTACAACAGAGTGCATAGATTGAATGATTGGTTTCCAAGGATGAAATGTAGAAATATAGTCTAGTGAAACAAGATGAATGATTACAACAATAGTTGAAGAATTGAATGATAGGAAAGGGACTTTATTTGATTCAAGCAAGGTGGATGTGGAAGAACAAGAAAACAATAAATTTATGAGAGCAGGAAAGCTCTTAATGAAGATTGGTGAATAGGTGAAGAGTCTTGTTTTAATTAACTTGAATTTGTTGAGACAGGTAGCCGAAGAAAGAAGATATGTAGTGACAAAGTTGCAGCAAAGAAGTTGTGACAAAGAAGAAGGAAGCAGGCACAAAGCTCTCAAAAGAATCTTGTGGTAGGAAGATTTCGACAACATGAATACTAAAAGGAACCTTCAGATAGAGACTGAAGCAGAGGACGGTGAGAAGACTTGCAGCAACCTGGAGAAAAAGAGTGCTCATTTGGTTCTAGAAGGGATAACCAGGAAGGTGCCAAAAAACTAAGCTTAAAGGAGAGGAAGCTTGGTTAGGTATCATGTGGAAAAAAAATAAGAAGCTTGCTACTGTAGAGGTTAGTTGCAGCTTCAGCGTGGGCATGGATAAGCTCACAAAAGAAATATTGAAGAGGATGTCTTCAAATAGTAAAATGAAGAGTCAAGGAGGAAGCCATAGCAAAAAGGAAAAGGTGGCAATAACAAAGGCTACAAGACAACAAGTGAGTGCAGAAGAAAGGATGAAGGAATTTGCTGAGATGGAAGTAGAACTCAGTGTATTGAAGCAGCAACTGCAAGAGCAGAAAAAAAAAATTGGAAGTGAAAATTGTTAACAAGATTGAAGAAAGGTATTTATATAGGAAGAAAAGTAAAGTCGCCTGTCAGAGAGTTGTATGTTGAGAAGCTAATGCAAAAATCCAAGGAGGAGGATGTACTCAGAGCAGTTGAGTATGAAGTCAGAGAATCCATTTGTGAACCTGAGAAAGGACGGATCGAGATAAAGCAGAAAGAGTAATGGAAGTGCCACATAGGAAAAGGAATGTTGGTGAAAGACAAAAAGTGGATGAGCAGAAGATTGCCATAGAAGAAAGAATTCATGAAGTACTCAAAATATGTAACGTCAAGTTTAGAAGTGTGATTGTTAGGGGTTTTTCTTTTTGATGTTCGCATATCTAATTATTTTTAAAATTTTTAAGAACCTTTAAAGGATAGGAAGAAAGGAATTGTAGAGATGGAAGAATGTAGGTGGAAGAGAAGAGGTTGGACAAAAGTGTCCAACTCAAAGAGATAGCTTTGTGGAAGTTGCAAGAAGGAAAAATCAAGAGCACTGCTTGGAAAGTGAAGCACATGAGATTGTGGAGAATTTTTCAAGCGTGTTTGCATCAGAAATTTTGAAACAAATTGGGTTCCTTGATGATGAAGAGGACATCCATATTAAGGAGGAATTCATCATTAGTTTGGTGGATTATGAAGTCCCTTCACAACAACTTGAATTTGGGACAGCCAAGGCACTAAAATTAGAAGAATCCCATGTTTTTAAGACTAACAATTGGTGTGTGTATGTAGGTTTGGACAAACAACATGATAATATGTTTATGCAGGTAGATGAAGAATTAAAGCTCATTGACGAGATGGATGGAATAGAGAAGTTTTGTGCACACTTGTTTGATGGTGATGGAGTTGTTGCAACAGAAGAAGATGAATGAGAACAACCTTTAGACTCTTTTATGGAAGAGAATATGGCAGCAACAAGGAAATTGAATGAGAACTTGTTCAAAGAAGACCTCATACATGGAGAAGCAAGCAAGCAGGAAGATGAAATTGAATTTAAGGAATGGCTAGAAGAGGATGATACGCTGGAAAAGAACACACTTATCAAGTATGAGTAGCAAAGATATGAGCAACTGATTGGTAAGAGTTTTGTAACTCTTATAATAGAGGCAAATGTGTAGAAATTTGAGACAGGAATAGCAGCAGTGGAAATCAACCAAAGATAGAGGTTGATAAGGTCAATGATGAAGTGTGTGTACTGATGAGGAAACCATCTAGAAGAGGAAGGTATATCAGGTAGAGGAGAGTAAACTATAAGGAGAGACAATTGACAAAAGAAGTTTGCATCAACAGAGCAAGTGGACAGCAACAACACAAGGTTTGGAAGCCTCGAGAACCAAAGGAAAGAATAACAAAGTAGCATCAACACATCAGAGAGAGAGATCGGTTACAAACTAAAGTTTTTGATCCAGGAGAACTTTCAGGAGTAAATGAAAGCACATGGTCAAGAGACCATGATTCTTTTTTACCTTGAGAGCTTGATGCAGGAGCATTCGACATCCAAGTCAAATTCCTTTTAACTAGACTAGGGGGTTTGTTTACCAAGGGAGTTGGTTCCCTAATTGATTATAATTATTTAATCATTTTCCTAAGTTTGTAAAGAGATTCTAGAAAATATGTATTTAAGAATGAAAATTGTAATCAGATATATTCCTATTAATAGATCTCGAGAATATTTGAGAATTAGAGAGATCTAGGGGTAGTTAAATCTCATAAAGAGATTAGAGGATTCATAAATCCTAACTTAATTGTTTTGGTGAGATAATCATGGATCTGAACTAAATCAGTTCGAGATCCTTTTCTTTTGTAAATATAGACATGAAATGAATAGAGTAGAGAGGTAACTGAGAGGCTTGTTGGAAATCAAAAACTGGCCTGAGGCCAAAATGGGCTTTATTGTTGATCAGGATGAGAAGACCTTTTGTATTTATTTAATGTGAAGGATCACTCTATTCGAGTGTTTTGAGTGAGATGTTCCCCAAAAACTCAATTATTCTGCAATCTTTCATATTTTAATATATATATGTAACATATGTACAATACAATATTGTAACCCCGACAATTTCAAGTTTAATGGTGACAGGATCGAGAGGGGGATTCATTGTATGAATATGTTCAAAGGTCAAGCTCAGGAGGGATAGGATCATTCAGGTTTATGAGAAAATTGAACCAAGTTAGGATTGGGAAGGATGAATCAGAGGAAGCCACGAAAAATAAGCCGAAGAGGAATTGAGCACAGAGGAATGGTTGATAATCATTTTATTGATTAAGTTGACGAGAATATGTCACTTGACAACGTTGGAGATGTTAAATGACAGTGTCGGACTAGAATAAGGTTTCCCAAGGGTCAAAGTGGCAGCATTGCAAAGGATCGGGCATTTGGCGTCAGGCAGAGTCCGTCAGTTGATGACGTCAAGAGACAAAATCTAAGGTTTTATGCCACTTGACAGGCATCGGGCATGAGAATTTAAGTCGAAAGGATCAAGGAGCAGATAAGGAAAGAGAGTGGGAAAAGAAGACCAAGGTCACGTGGCAATGGGGACCCACCGGGAGATTTAATCCCAGAAGGCAAGCAAGGAGAAGCACATAGGAGAGCAGTGGGTCGACTAGGCGTCGGGTGGATGTGGTATGGCTAATTCAGATGTGATAAGGCCCCTGGCCTTAGAGTGTTGGACACTACGCGAGTCCTAACTCTAAGAGAGTCTATATATGTATATATATATATATAGAGAGAGAAGAGAGAGAGAGAAATGGTAAGTGGACCCTTCCCAGTGATCTAACCCTGACAAAGTCGTTTAGAACCCAAGTCTACACGAACGAGAAGGTAAGGGTCTGGACACATCATCCTAAAGGTAATACCCGGAAGGGGAGCTCCAGGAGGTATCTGTATTACAATAGAGTGGGTCGAAGGATGGGAACACTCAGAGGTTTCTATATGGTGTACAAAGTTCCAATACCGGGTTGGAATGGAGCTAGTGGAGTCCACCCAACCGATGCCTAACTCGGAAATGCGTGTTGAAGCACCCAAGGTTATGTGTCGAGCTTGCAAGGCCAGGACATGGTGGCATACGAATGAATTTGGCCATAGGATATTAAGGCATATGTTTGTAGGAAGGGGGTTGTACCCTTTTGGCTCCTCCCACTGATTCTAACACAGTTCACTCGCGTAGAGGGACTATCCTAATTGGTTCCTCCCAATGTTACATGTTCGCTATGAATTTTAACAACACTTGGCATATACATGCTTAATGCATAGCGCTTGCCGGCAAGGCTTGGCTTCGAGGGACATTATGAAGATTTTTGGTTCTGAGGGCTATTTAAGAGAAACAGTGTGCACTATGAGGCTTGATAATCTTGGGATTTCAGCAAGCTCATAATTGGGCTTGAATCAATAGTCATTCTAGAGTTTACTAAGACTGAGGAAGAAGAGGAGAAACCATAGAATGAAAGTGAGGTCATAATATTTGAATAATCATGCTTTGTTTTTTTCTTTTTGATATGATTTTACTCCATAGTATAGATGTTATCTAGTTTAGTATAGATTTTATGTTAGATAGATATACTCTAAGATACTTGGACTATTCATGGTTAAATTTGTGTTTGGGGCACAACCTTACATCAAAGTTATAATAAAAAAAATGGAGATGACATGCTAATATAATCAATTCTTTCCATTTGTCGAAATGGAAAAAAGAGGCAATGTAAATAGGTTGCAGTTCTATATTATCTAGTAGTGTAAACTAGCCTAGTAAATACTCTTAGAAGTTTGCATGATTTTGTAAACATCCTAAATATCAAAAGCAGAGGTGTTAGGACCTCCATGTATTTTAACCCTATCCTAGACAAAAGTTGGTACATTAAGGTTAGGAATGTATATCATTGAATGGCTTATTGAATCACCAATAGATTCCTTTACACGTCCTCAAGTTATTGGCACATGCTAGCTATCTCATCCTCGATGCACTAGATTAGCGTCGTGTGATCTATTAACATCTCCATTGTTGAGGTGACACTAGAAACCAATTGGTTATACTTCAATTGTAATTCGAGGATGTCCATCCATAGCTATTGCAACAAAGCCTTCAGTTGTTCCTCGCTTGAGCAATTGTTTCCCTACACATTGGCCATGGATTCTTTAATTCTTTGTTCTCCACATCAACAAGGTCCTTCCAAAATCATAGTATACTGAGTAACAGAATGAGTAATCTTCAATTCAAAATGTAGGCACCAACCCCAATATCTCATCCCCAGAATAAATAGTAAGTTGATGAGAATAGGAAACGATTCCTCTTTTCTCTTCCAAACACATGCCTTGAAAGATAACTTCTCGATTTCAGAGGCAACCAAAACTAAATTTAAAGAAAACTTGCATCCATTATTGTCATACCTTTGTTGTTGGACCTATAGATCCTCAAGATCCTTCAATCCATTTTCATAAGGTGGAGAGCATTGTCCATAAACATTAATTATACCATTTGCACTACTTAATTGCTAATAACATTCAAAATTAATCATGCTATAGCAAGTAACAATCGTCATTCCTAGTGTCTCCTTTCTTTTATCATCAATTTCCCATACATCAACCAAGTGATTGATTAGATGGGTTGTAAACCTTAACCTTGCCTTGATGTCATCTAGTCTCGATGCACTATAAGGCCCATAACAAACGCGCACATACTCACATCCAAAACTGGCACAAAATCTGAGAGTGACCTCATATCCTACACAAACATATTATGCTCGTACCTCCTCCCCCTTTTCATCATCACAACGGAAACATCAATAAAGCTCTGCATAGCATGTCACACCCACCCTTAGATAATAATGGCAATGCCTACATGCTTCCATTTTTTGGCTTGTGCCATCTTTAGCCTACGTTTGAAGTGGCCTTTATGACTTAAATTCTTAAGTCACTTCATTAGGAGATAGAGGAGTATCCCTCTGGCCCATTAATCTACAAAGTTCCTATGACCAAATTTGTTCACTTGTTCTCCATTTTATCAACCTCTTAACCTCTTAATCTAGCTTAATACATGCTGCATAAGAAAGATTAAAATTTGGTTAGAAGAATTTTAATTCTCTTAAGAATGCACTACATGTGACATGACTCAATGGAAAATTAAGTTCCTAAAATCTCCCATAATTATCAAATTATTGAACTTGCATATACATGCTTAAATTAAAATCTTGGAATAAAGTTGAGACAATGAAACATGCCTTAAATTAAAACCTTGGAATAAAGTTGAGGCTATGAAACAAACATGACTGCTTAAATTAAAACCTTGGAATAAAGTTGAGACTATGAAACATGCCTGACTTAAATCTTGGAATAGAGTTAGACGACTACTACCAGTTTGATTGCAAGGTTTAGCTCCAAATGAAAATGTATTATATTTAGTATTATAATTGTTTAATATGATCACACGATTATACTGTTCGGGTGACGGTGACTCTGGTGATATCTAGGCAGGAGGAGTTACGAGTGGGAATTACGCAGGCCCGGCAGTTGAGGACGTGGGATTGGCATCTCGGGGTCAGGAGAATTAAATCGAACTGCTCTTTACTATATCTAGCGGAGATTCAAATTCAAATAACTGTAGTAGTGTGCGTAAGTAATGGGGCAGCGTGCATTGACTGCCAATGGGAACTTTTCCTCTAATATGGCGGCATTGCAGGCGACAGGGTGGGGCGAATACGGCGGGCTAAACGGACGCCTTGTGCTTTTACATCAACGGCTATAATGTCCACTGACGCCACCCCTCACTCATGGAGAGTAATAATAACAATAATAGAGGTATGGGAATTGTGTGTGTGTGTTTTATGTGGGTTTTTTGTCTGTCAACTCTGCCATTACTTGCCATGCACGTAACCTCGGGTCTGGCGATAACCATCGTGTTTGACCGGATAAATACGGGGCCAATTCTGGCGGCGGCTACCCGAAAAGAAGGCATGTTTTGAAATGGGGACGCGGCTGACTTGGGAATATTGGAGTGATGGAATCTTTGTTACGCGGCCCCTATGTGTCCACCCAAATTTTAGGGATATTTAAAAATGGGCGATGGAGTGATGTATTCTTTGTTCAGAAAGTAGCAAAATAATAAATCTTTTAATATTTATTATTAAAGTAGAGTTTAAATTGATTTTTTTTAGTTTGGAGTATGTTTTAAAATTGAGTTTGTTTGATTGAGAGTTTATCATTTTTAGAGGTAAGAAAAGATGAAAGGTATATGGTAGTAGTGAAACTCTGTTTTTTTACGGACCACCAACCGGGAATTAAAAATGGTGTGGTTTTCTTTGAATAAAGTGATCTTGCATTAGCTGATAGTAGTTAGGATAGTAGTTAGTGATAATTGTTCTCAATGTTGATTTGACCACTGAGTTATGAAAAAAATAAAAATGAAAATTTGCTTTTTTGCGCTAAAATTTGACGATATAATTTTGAGCAAAATTGTGATTTATTGTTGTTTTAAATGCACTTTTGAATGCATAAATTGATTTAGCATCTAAAGAAACCTTGAAATACTCAAACAAACAACTTGAACTTATAATTTTTAAATCTCCACTAAATATTGAGCAAAATTGATAATAATAAAAAAAATACCAAAAAAAAAAAATCATTTCATCTATTAGTTTGCTCCCCGATTTTTTATATTTAATATTTAATTTATTTGTGTATTTAATTGTTTTAAATTTTATTTCTCTAGCATTGTTTAAGTATTTTACATTTTGAATTTTTAATCAAAATCCAGTAAAATAATTTGTTTAAAATGTTTTTTGATACATATATGGATTCAACATATTGAAAAACCTTTGAAGCACTCAAATTGTAGAGAGTCCACAACTCAAATTTCAAATTTGTGATTCCAACAAACCCTTGCTTGATTTTGGGCAAATCCGACCAAAAGATATACCTAGAGAAACTCCCAATCATATAACAAACAAAATTCAATTTTTTTCTTAATAAATTTTGTATATCATGATATTTTATTATTTAAATTGTGCTTTGAGTATAAAAAAAATCTCAATATTTTCAAAAACTTTTAAAAAATGATTATGCTATAAAAGTGCTTTTGTTTGGGTAAGAGGAAATAGGTTAACCACCAAAACCCAGAGGAATATGGGAAGAATGAAAGCCTTCCAAAACACTAGCCAGATAATTCCAATTGGTGTGGTTTTCCTTGAATGGTTTCCCTTGAATAACATTGATGGGTCAGCCTGCATACGGCTGCTAGAAACCAGTGATAACAAGCCTCATTGCTGATTTAACAACTAAATTATAATAGATTTTTCTACTATTTAAAAATTTTCAATTCCCTGTAGATTTTTCCACTATTTAAAAATTTTCAATTCCAGGAACCGTAGGAAAAAGAGTTGTCTTTAGTGCAAATTTTTAGACTTTTGGGTGCTGGAATCCGATGGAAAATTTTGAGGTGAAATCTTGATTTATGTTATTTAAACTAGTTTTTTTACTGTATATATGGATTTAGGACTCTAGAAAACCTCTAGGGCACTTCGATTGCACGGGATTACCTATCAAGTTTGTGATTTCAACAAATTCCTGGTGGATTTTAGAGAAATTTGACTAGAAAAAAACCACCCTAAAAGCTTCCAAAAAAATCACACTAAAGACAACTAAAGACAACTCCACAAGAGAATCAAACAACTCCGTAGGAGAATCAAACCTGGAGCCATTTAAATTAAGCTGAATTAAATTTTTAACACGGGATTCCATTGGTCTGACCTGAGGTTTTAATGAGCCTTTAAACCGCTGGTTTTCGATGTCTCGTAAATTATGCATGGATTAGGAAAAATTTAATGAAATTCCCTGCCAATTATCTGGTTACCAGCGGTGGTCACTGTTTCCCTTCCCTCTCGGTCTGTTGCAAAAATATTGTACAACAACATATATAGCCTCTGCTCTTGGAGTGTGTGGGCCTTAAGCCCTTGAATGATTGGTCCCCTGCAGAAATCTAGCTACTACAAGATTACGTTAGACCCCAGGAGAGGGTTATCATGACACGGGCTTTAAATTGGTCTGGGCTGGGGTTTTAATGGCGTTTTAGACATCATTAACCGCTGGCTTTCGAGGTCTCATAAATGATGAATGGATTATTATGAATATAAATTTGGTGTCACTGTTCCCCAGGTTACCAGCAGAGGCCACTGTTTCCACTCCCGCTCGGGCCAATGCTGAAATCTAGCATATATATTACACAATAGATATAATCTCTGCTCTTCGTCTGTGTAGCCTTTAATCCTTTGAATGATGCATTCATTGATTGCAAGTATATTTACTATTTATTGATTATATGTAAGGTTTCTTGGAGATCTATAGTCGGATCTACCTGCCTCGATTCACTCCATTAACAATTATTTCAAAGCTCGCAAGCAGAGGTACAAACTGCCCCGTCCATCAATTCGAATTGCTGAACCCAGCGAGCGTCATCGATTTTATTGGGTGCAGCATCCACTTCTCCAAACCCTGTCTATTAAATATGATAATTTGCCGCTAAATAGTTTTTCCCCGATTTTCTTGTTCTGCTTTACAGATTGTAAATACAGCGCTGAAAAATATTTACGGCCTAATTTACGGATCTGTGTAGAATTTCATCTCATAAAATAATTGTTTAAACATAGGAATATGAAATAGATATTCAAGGACCATGATAATTTGTTGGTAAAATAATTCTTTAAACATAGGAGTGTGAAATAATCATTCAAGGACTATGATAATTTGTGGATGAACAGTTTATTTTTTTCCGATTTTCTCCTACTTTTTCTTCTTCTTTTTCTCATTAGGGTAACCAGTTACAATTACAGATGGTTATAAATACAGCTTTTAAAAATCCTTTACAGTACTTTGATTGTGAAAAAATTATGAATCTGAACCATTACTACATTTTAAAAATACACTCTTGTACAATTTCATCTAATAATGAAATTCATTTTTTAACGGACTAAGTTACAGATTCTAGATGCAGTTTTTAAAAATCCATATGATATCAAAGAAATTTATGAATCTGAACCTGTGCTGCATTTTAATTATTCAAATCTGAACTTTTTCCATGAAAAAGGGCTGATTTATGAGTTATCCTATTTCTTAGATACACACTCTAAAAGGGGAATTAATTTATTAATTTAGGAGTAAGCCAAGTTTGTGGTAAAAACATTTTTTTCCTTGGTATAAATTTCAGTTAGACATAATCCATGAGCAAGTTTGTAGTAGAAGAGGTTTTCCTGGGTATAAATTTCAGTTAGATGTGGTATATGAACAGAGTTCTGAGTTTCGAAGAAATTATCCTGAGTATAAATTTCAGTTAGACGTGGTATATGAGCAGAGTTCTGAGTTCTGAAGAATTTTTTCTTAAATATACACTCTTGTACAATTTCATCTAATAATGAAATTCATTTTTTAATGGACTAAGTTACAGATTCTAGATGCAGTTTTTAAAAATCTATATGATATCAAAGAAATTTATGAATTTGAATCTGTGCTGCATTTTAAATATTCAAATCTGAACTTTTTCCATGAAAAAGGGCTGATTTATGAGTTATCCTATTTCTTAGATCTCTCTAAAAGGGGAATTAATTTATTAATTTAGGAGTAAGCTAAGTTTGTGGTAAAAACATTTTTTTCCTTGGTACAAATTTCAGTTAGACATAATACATGAACAAGTTTGTAGTAAAAGAGGTTTTCCTGAGTATAAATTTCAGTTAGATGTGGTATATGAACAGAGTTCTGAGTTTTGAAGAAATTATCCTGAGTATAAATTTCAGTTAGACGTGGTATATGAGCAGAGTTCTGAGTTCTGAAGAATTTTTTCTTAGTATAAAGTCAGTTAGACGTGGTATATGAGCAGAGTTCTGAGTTCTGAAGAAATTTTCCTTAAGTAAAAATTTCAGTTAGACGTGGTATATGAGCAGAGTTCTGAGTTCTGAAGAAATTTTTCTTAGTATAAAGTCAGTTAGACGTGGTATATGAGCAGAGTTCTGAGTTCTGAAGAAATTTTCCATAAGTATAAATTCAGTTAGACTTGGTATATGAGCAGAGTTCTGAGTTCTGAGATTCATGTATAGAGAAACAATATTTTATGGATTGTGCCCCCATTCCAATTCTAAATCAATTGTAAAACTTCAAAAAATGGAACAAAATTCCACCAGATTCGATTCAAAACAGTTAAGAAAAAAACTTACTGTCACCATATTCCAACAGTACAACATGATAAGATGGCTCCATTAACTTATATAAGGGTAAAACTATCATTGGCAGACGTGATGAGGAGTTGGTTTATCCGATCGGCTCGTTGGGATTTGACGTCAGTGGTGAAGAGTGACGTTGTACAAGCTGTGATTATTCACAGAGGAAGTAGGCGCAGACCCTTGACAACCGGCGCAAAAGCTTTAACTTCATTCTATCAAATCTCTGCTAAGTTTAGCGCCCCTGTGTCATAAAGGCTACGGTGAGAGCAGCAAGAGGTTGCAGTGCGGCATACACGCGTACATGATATCATAATATAACTGCCTGCTGGTTAGCCCCGAGTAAACCGCGGCAGATGAGGCCGAGCGAGCGGGACAGGCAGACTAGGGTTTACCTCATCCTGACTATATTCGCAACTGGGTAAGAGCATCTTGTGATGCTGCAGCAGAAAGGTTGAATTCAATTTAATTTGATGGCAGAGGGCGACGTATGGCCTATTGAAAAGAGAATATGCATATATGCAAAACTGCTGCCAGTCCCACCAGTCCAACCACCTTGTTGTGGACATGCCAAGTGGATTATTCTAATCCCCTGCTCGCCCTCATACGATCAACCGCTAACGGCACTTTACTAAATTCCTCCTCGGTACAGAATAACCTTAGTCCCTTTTTGGAGAAGAGTTGGCTGCGAACGGGCCCCTAAGGGGTCAACTTATTGGTTTATATTTTTTAATTTGAGTTTCGTGATTCAATGTGTGTTGAAATTTGCTATTGATAATGATTATAGAGATGAATTCAAGGTCTTGCAAACTCCTACAGGGTCGACATAAACGAGATGAATTTAACATCTTAGAGATTCTTGTACAATTCAGCAATTCAATTTTTGTTGAAAACTTTCATTGAATTTATGAACTGATAATGATTACAGAGATGAATTCAACGTCTTTTAAATTCTTGCGTTTAAATTTTATAAACTATATCTGATATATACAGTTTCATCAGATTAAAACAGTTTCATCTAAAGTTTTCATAATTCTGACATTTTGACATCACTGAAAATGATGTAAATATCACTTGTTATTTAATTAACTGCATCTACATGAATATGGAAGTTGTAGGGATGAAATAGTAGGGTAAAAACCATTTCAGGGTGTCTAGGGTTTTACAGAGTTTCGAGTCTCGGGCAATCTTGATAATAACATATTTCGTAAATAAGCGCAGATCATTTTTCCATCAACATTGAAGCTGCACGATCCTAATAACAACGTCTGGTAATCTGATAAGTAACGAGGTTGCCTTTACATCACATTAGGGCTAACACCCCGCTAAGCTTAACCTAGTTGTGAAAAAAAAAATGGAAGCCTCAGATATCCCGTACATGAGAGGACCAAATTGGTCTCGCCAAATGTAGATAAAAGCCGTGGAGGTTTCGGTTATAGATAGTACCTCAGACGCTTTCAGAGACCGGACCACAGATTAGCCTTGTGCTGTATCCGATGCGATAGATGTTCCGTCGGTCTGAAAGGCCGTTAAAGGTTTAATCCCTAGGCGGTTTCACACACCGCCTTGCTCATGGGAATTCATCCGGGCTGCCGTCAAGGCAGTTTCACGCTCTGCACTGCTCATGGGAATTCAACTGTGCTGTTCGCAAAATTTGACGGCATGATTTTGCCAATAGACAAAGCCGAGAAATTATTTTCAACTTACCAGATGCAATCACCATTTTTGAAAATAGGACTTTCGGCGCTCAACTTTGGGAGTACAGAATATTTTTTTCATCTCAAAAACTTGCAAAGCGGGTTAAGTTCAATGCACAGCGGACTTGCATTAATTTGGCAGAACTGTAGCTAGACTGTGACCTCATCGTCCATCGCTTTTACCAAACAAACAAACCCCTCCATGCGACCTCGGTCCACGCAAAACTTAGAATGCCGTCCGAATCCGGCCAGTAAAAAAAATTACAATCTAGACAATCCATTCTTTGGTAATTTCAAGACTACTGAGCCATTTTTTTCAATAGATTAAAAAACACATTAATTATGAGGGTTTTAGTTAGAATTCAACCGACGCCTGTGAAATCGACATTTCCAGATCTGAGCTTCATAGGGAAATTTAAATATATACATATATATATTAAATGGGCATTTTCAGATGAGTTTCAGAGACTGCATATACAAATTCCAAAAGGGAGAGGTTGGTAAGCATTGAACGTGGGGGTGCACCGTGAGATATTTTCCAAAGTACACTCATGGCAGCGGTGAAAATAGCATATGCCAAAACACAAAAGAAGATTCTCCGAGCGAACGACCCTCGGGCCCACGCTGACGTGGCAGGATGCTGGACATTCTAACAATCACTACCCATTTGTTTGTTCTGGGCGAAAGCCCACACGCTCACGGAAGACAGGCAGGAAAAGGAGAGCTGTCGGCGTTTTATTTCCTCTCTCAGCTTCCACCCGCGGAGGGTGTTACTGACGTGGACAGATCAATAGTGTTTGAGTCCAAGCTGAACAGGCAAGGATCGATGACGTAATTCAGAAGATTCTTTTTCAACGGTCCCAATGCTTCGGTACCAAGCAAAGCCCATCCGCCCGTCCGTTGACTGCCCACCACCACCACTCATTCACTCCGCGACTTCCAAAACCGACGCCAAATGTAGAGGACAATAATAGCATGGGTTGAATCATTAGTGGACAATTTTGCCTCTTAAATGGGGCAAAAAATTTAAATGACCATTTTGCTATAATATTATTTGTTTTTTTAATTCTAATTTCATATGAGAAAAATGGCAACGTTATATTATGGTAGTTTAATGATATAAAAAATTATGAAGCAATAAATTTTAAAGGTTAGAATTTAGATTTTTTGGGCAGAAGGGCATCTACCAGCGGAAATCATGCTAAATTTTTGGTATCCGCGGGATTAAAACCAGTGACTTTTGTTTATGATCAGCCTTAACAGCACGCTCCTTCACCAACTGTTCTAAATCTCTTTGATATGATTGAATTTTTTATACTAAATTATCTAAAATATTTAGTTAGGTTTTAAAAACAAAAATATTTTAAAAAATTAAAATACATATCTCCAACCTTTAAATTTACAATTTTATTTAAAAAATATATTTATTCTTATTAAAAATTCAGTTTATAAAAAATCTTACTTATCCTAAGTTGTTATTAATATTTTTAATGTTCACATTCTTTTCGCATTAAAATCAAACACCTTAACAATTTTACATAATTCTACAGTGTAACAAAAAAATTCACTTTTATAAATGCAAAAATCCTAATATAAACCCTAATACTTCAAATTATTGCAAAATATTGGAATATAAACCAAATATAAGGTGAATAGACAAATAGAATTTGGTAGTCAGATAGGTTTTTGTAATGAAGTAATAAATTTTAAATTTTAAATGTTGATAGTGAGATATTTGTAAAGTTTAAAAATAATGATTAATTTTTTATTATTGAATTCTAAGTTATAAAATAAAATAAATTATTTTTTGTCTGCATGAGGTAGCTCAAGTGGCAATGGCCGTGGAAATGTAGTCTCACCGAAATGTAGTCTCACCGAACCAGAGATCTTGGGTTCGATTATTGTGCTACCCTCCCGAAAATAGGGTAAATAGGGTGAATAACGAACATGTAAAAACTCGAAAATGAGAAAGGTCCTACCAAAGCTTAAAAAAAAATATTTTTTTATTGTAATAACATTGAATACAATTTACATTTAAATTCAATTTATTTAAATTATTACTATATCAATATTATTTTTTATTAAAAATTTAGTTTAGCGTTAAAATAGGGAAATAGGGTGAATAACGGACATGTAAAAAGTCGAAAATGAGAAGGTCCTACCAAAGCTTACAAAAAATATTTTTTATTGTAACATTGAAAATACAATTTACATTTAAATTACAATTTTATTAATTATTACATATATAATATTATTTTTTATTTAAAAATTTAGTTTAGCGTTAGTTAACCGGTTGTTATTTTATTGATTGTCATATAAGAGTGCTAAAAACCTATACATAATCACAAAACATCAAATTAGTAAAATATTGGATTTTTTTTCACAATAAAAAAATAACAAATTTTCAAAATATTACTTCAAATTAGTAAAATATTGGATTTTTTTTATAACAAAATTCAAATTAGTAAAAATATCGGATTTTTTTTACAATAAAAAAATAACGCAAATGAGTAATTTTGGAATATAATATAAGTATGTTTAAAACATAAACTTTTAGTGAAAGGTGAATAGAAAAATAGTGATACCCAGATATGTTTTTGTTAATTTTAATAATGTTTGTAGTAATGTTAATAATGGAATTTGATAGTAATTATAATTTTTTCAATTCAGTATAAATATATTAAAAAATAAATAATTAAATTATTTTTATGATATTTAAAAATATAATTGAAATTAGTTTTATTATAAATATTAAAAAATCCAAATCAAAAAATTACCTATATAAGTGTTTAGAGTATAACATATATGTTTTAAATCACAAAAAATTAAAATGAGTTAATAGAGAAATAAGGTGAAAATTTATAGTCATTATAATTTTTTCAATAAAATTTAGTATATAAATATATTTTAAACCAATAATAATAGAATTATTTTTTTACTATATTAAAACATATTGAATTACTTTATTGAATTATATTTTGATTAATAATAAAGTAAAATATCTTTAAATTATAAATGTTCAATTTTGTTAAACACCGTTTTTTTTAAATATTGGTTATAAACCAATTTAAAATTTATATATATATTCTATATTAATATATTAATTTTTAAGTTATAAGATATTTGTAATTTATTTATATAAAATTAAAATAATTTAATTTTATATTTCAATTTATTAACTAAATGTATTTTTAATTTCCAATCAAAAATTATATAGTAGAAACAAGGTCGGGCCTGGAGTATAGTTTAATATTGTTTTTGTTTGGATAAGAGTTTGTCTGCTCTCTTACAGACCATTAGTAAGTTATTTAAGGTGGTATAGTTTTTCTTGAAGAAGGGTGATGAGTCAGCCTGCATTAAAGTTTTTCTTGAAGAAGGGTGATGAGTCAGCCTGCATTAGCTGATAGCAGCCAGAAATGGTTGTACTCACTACAAGTTTGACAACTACATTCGCTGATAACAGCTCCCTGTATTCACTACAAGGTTGACCAATAAATTATAATAGATTTTTCTCACCGTAAAATAAAAATAAAAAATAAAATAAAATAAAATTCAATATAAAATAAAATTCAATATCAAAATTTGCAAACTAAAAAATCCATTTTTTTTTACTCCATTAAAATACCAATTTTGTCCCAATTTATTGAAAGCTGTGTGCTGTTCTTAATACAGGGAAAGGTAAGATGTCAACCAACCTACGTAGTCTGAATATTCTGAAATTTTGGAAGGTCATGGAATCAATCCACCGATCGATTTATATTTCAGTTTATGGGTCCTAAGTTCATCTGCTGTTTCAGCTAGCAAAAAATACTAGTGCAGTACCAATCATAAAAGTTAACTTCCAGCTCAAGAAAATTTTATATATATGAACAGTACGTTACTGGTACCAATATTATTGAAATGAGGGAGAAAAGTTGTGGTAGCAAAACTTGATAAGTGCACGCAGCCATAACCACCACTATCATTCGTTCCCGTTTTTAGCTTACCCACCAATTTATCGGGCATATAGATTAAGATAAATTTAGTAGGGAAATTAGAGAGACAAAGACAAGGCTTAAGATAGCAGGGCGAGTATCGAGGGGGCTATATTAATCACGGTGCCCGAGGCAAAAGGACGCAAAGGTATCCTAACTCCCCACCACACAAAAACACAAACAGGCAGAGTCCCCCGCACCTCTCCTGTCCTGTTTCCATTAATCTCTTACGCCGTTGCGTTTTCCCTTCTGATCAGCCCTCCGATTCTGCTCCCCTCCGTTCCTGCCCTTGGGTTGAGAAAGGCCGTTGTAGCCATTTGTCAGTGTCTGTTATTTTTGTTTGAGCCGGCACAGCAATCTGCCAGTCTCTATCTGTAACTCACTCGATTTTTCTTGAAACAGCAGGAATCACCGTCACCAAGAAGACGCCATTGCAGTGTGTAACAGCAGGAATCACCGTCACCAAGAAGACGCCATTGCAGTGTGTACTCGACTTCTGCAAGATAGCTGGTCAGTCAAATCAAATTTACACCGACGAGCACTCGGAAATAGTTTCTTTTCCTCCAATTTTTAATGCAAATTTTTCGACTGCGAAAAAAAAAAATTTGGCTTGAATTCTGGTTTTTCAGCAAGGAGGTTTTTTTCCTCTGGTTTAACAGCAGCAGCAGGATAGGGAAATATTTTGAGTACAGTTTCTGAAAAAGCATTCGGACAAAATTTTGTCCGCGAGGGTTCGAGGAATCTCGAAATTTTCACAAGCTGTTTTGGGTTTCTGGGCAAATTTTAGGGCAAATGTCTTAAGAATGAGAAATCCAAACCGTGTGCTCGTGCATAGCAAGGAAAAAAAAATTATTCTGTAGAGTATCAGGAAAAATCAGCACCTCTCGCGAATTCGTCTTTTTCTCTTCCTTTTTTTTATTTGAACTTGGCATGCAGTGTGGGCTTAGAACAGTGCGTTTCAACCGTGGCTCCTTACCGTGGTTCAAAAATGGGGAAATACATGAGAAAAGGGAAAGGCGTAGGCGAGGTAGCTGTGATGGAGGTCTCGCAGGGCTCGCTCGGTGTGAGAACGAGGGCTCGGACGCTTGCAGCAGCTTCTTCACAGAAAGACCACCGGCGCCTCGGTGCCTCCAAATCTGTGACTACGAAACACCAGAGCTCGGCGCCTCCTGCTTCACCCTGTGTGGAGTCCTCCATGCACACATGCTACCTTGAGCTACGAAGTAGAAAGCTGGAGAAATTTTCCAGGTGTTACCACAGCGCCCATGGAGCAACAAGCCACGGGGAGTCCAACAGGAGCTTGAGCTTGAGCGAGCCTTCGAGGCTGGCAGTTTCAGAGGAGGCGAGAGTGGCCAGCGACAAAAGTAGTCATAGAGTCCTCCAACAACAGTCTTCCGTGGCTCATTCCAGGAACAATTCTGCAACGTTTTCTCACAATGCCAAGCCGGCCAAAGCAGCCCAAAGGAAGGAGCGCCGTGACGACGACCATACGTCGGCGCGGCCATCCGAAGCTCCCCATGAGGACGAGGATGGCATGGAGGTGAGACCACTGTTGCTCCTCTTCACTTCATTTTTCTTTTAGATTTTTTCGAGGGGTCAGACCACTGAATGGAAATTGTTGGCAGGTAGAGGCATCATTTGGGGAGAACGTAATGGATCTCGACTCGAGGGAAAGGTATTTCCTTTAATATTTTGCTTTAGAATTTATTTATTTTTCCCTACCTGCCTTAAGAAAATTTGCGGACTGAAATTTATTTTGGTGGGGGGTTTTCCGCAGAAGAACTAGAGAAACGACGCCATCGAGCTACACAAGGGACGTGGAGACGATGGAAACCCCGGGGTCCACGACTAGGCCTCCCTCTAACGCCGGCAGAAGAAGATTCCAGACCGAAGGGGGGCATGGCACTCGCAACCAATTTCACGTTCCCACCACCAACGAAATTGAAGAATTCTTCGCCGGTGCAGAGCAGCAAGAACAAAGACGATTTACAGATAGGTAACGGCCCAATAACAACAATAAAATGGCCTTTTTCTCTGCTTTTTTCAATTTTTGGACCTTTTTTTTTTGGCCATGTACATTCAGTATTGTTCGGGATTGTGGGGGGCGAGTTACTTGTGTTCTGACAGTTATGTTAATGTTTTGAATAGGTACAATTATGACCCAGTAAGTGACTCGCCTTTGCCTGGTAGGTTTGAGTGGGTTAGATTGAGGCCATAAATATCTTTCACAAATAATTGTGGGGCTGCAGGCAGTTGGTGTGGTTGGGAGTGCTTTACCAGCCCTTGCCATTCTTCTGTACTGCTCTGTTACCAACTTAACTTGGGGTTTCAACGGAACCCAAAGAAAAAGGAAAACTGTAACTGCCACAAGGCCATGTTTGATGCCAAACTGCATCTCTCATTATTTAGGGTGCAGGCTGTATAAAATGTTGTAAATTGTAGTATCAATGTGTACAATATGAAGCGGCTGGCATGGCTTCTTCCCTACAATGTATTTTGCAGGGGCATTCTTCTTTTTTATTCCCAATGAAAAAAATTCAAACAAAAAGCCTCTTTCGTTTATTTTTGTTCATGATGGAAGTCTGAGTAAAGTCTTTGTTTTTAAGCTGCCTTTTTTTGATGATTTGAGTTATGGAATTTGACAGAGGCTGTGATTACTATTTCATATATATTGATGCAGAATTTTTTGTTTCATCCTGTCTACTATTAAATGTCTTTCTACTGCATTGAATGGATAGGAAGAATCCTCATTCGTATTATTGACCAGGATAAGTGTGTGGAGAATTTGGTCCAACTTAGTAAATATTGTTGGTAGTTTGAGAAGATGTGTCATTCGCATTATTGAACAGGTTAGTGTGTAGTATCTGATCCAACTTAGTAGATAGTGTTGGTAGTTTGAGAAAATTTATGATAGGTGTTGGTAATTTGAGGAAGTTTATGAATGCAGCAGGAATTACACCTATTGAAATTACTACTTGGAGTGGATGTATACTAAGGTTTCAAATTTGGTTGCCTCGAAACCATTTTCATGTTTGCCATATTCTGCCAAACGCACGCTTGATTCTTTCCATTGTTGTTTGAGAGTTTCACAGTTTACTTTTGAATGCTCATCATGGTACAAAAATTTTAAATAATTTAATCATGCAAATTGCTTGGTAGCTGCCATTACCAGAATGCTGTTAACATTTACGCCCTTTTCTGTGAAATAATTATATAATAATGTATGTACTGAAATCACTACTTTGGAGTGGATGTATACTAAGATTTCATATTATGTTGCCTCAAAATTATTTTCATGTTTGCCATATTCTGCCAAATGCACGCTTGATTCTTTCCATTGTTGTGTGTAAGAGTTTCAGTCTTTCCATTGTTGTGTAAGAGTTTCACGGTTATGAATGTTAATCATGGTACAAAAGTTTTAAATAATTTAATAATGCTAATTGCTTGGTAGCTGCCATTACCAGAATGCTGTTAAAATATATGCCCTTTTCTGTGAAATAATTATATAATAATGTATGTTCTCTTTTTACTGATTAGTATAATGTATATGTGCTTTCCTGTGAATATATGCGTTCATGGGGTTCCATTTGTTGTATTTGAATAATGCCAAATGTTGTGACACCATCGTGTCGCTAACTTTTTAGTGACATTTCCATTCAGCTATGAATATTATAATAATGTTAAAAGCAGTTATCCCACTTCAATGGATTGTAAGCAAAATTACAGATTCATTGGTATGAGCATTTTTATTAAAAAAATGGTTTTTATATTGAATGGAAAATATATTTTGTTGATCTCAATTCAATGGAAATGTTGTTTACTGAACTTAGTAAATTCATGCATCGGAACAGAGATATTGTATTGACGGAGTATCAAGGAAATGCCTAGAGGGGGATCACTGTTTTAAGTAGTTTGGGAAGTATAGTACAACAGATTAGCATTTTCAGAGTCAAATCTGTTTAATACGGGAGTAGTGCTATAAAATTTCAAAATAAACTTGGATGATTTGTTCCAAGCTCCGTTGATTACAAAGTCCGTTGTGACCATTGCTTAGTACTGTGTACATAGTACTATAGCATATGTACAATCACTATTATTCCGTCAGAAATTTTATGTTTTGTTTAGGGTTACACTTTTTAACATTCATTAAAAGTTTGATTTATTTTATAGAACTCTTTTTGCTTTGGAGTGTCACAAATTCAACCAACAACATTGACTTAATGTGCATAGGTTATGGAAAAAGTTACACATGACTTAATGCACATAGGTTATGAAAAAAACTACATATGACTTTATGTACATAGGTTATGAGAAAACCCACATATTCACTATATATTTTATCTTTGTTTTACCAGAAATACATCTTTCTTTGACCATAAGTAGGCAACAGTAAACATTGACTTATTGTGCAGAGGTTATGAAAAAACTGCATGTGCACAATGTCTTATATTACAAATATTTTTTCTTTTGACTTTAAAGTGGGAAAAAGTGAAAGCATGACGGGTTGCAGTTTGAAAACGCTGGCAAGGAATTTTGGTGGAAACTAGGATGCAAGGGTATAAATATTGCAGAGAAGGGTTGCAATTCGAGAGTACTACAAAGAATAGGGATTGGGACGAAATGTCAGGTCGGATCCTGAATTAGTTGGATGGTTTAGTATGCTACTTTGCACTAATCCATATTGGTATGTTGGACTAAGCGTTTCTACAATCATCTTTGTTTACATAAAAGTGAACACAGACAAATATTCTGGTGATAATAGAGCACACACCACAATTACAAAGGTGAAAGTGTACTTGAGGACTAAACCCAATAAGTCATCAAGCATGGCATGCATGTGGCAATGCATATTTACAAGGCATACAACCAACCAGCCACAAAATATTTACAGGCATACAGCCAGCCACAAACAAACTGGAAAACATCTTAAAATTTGATGAAAGTCGGAGCATTTTGGTCCATTTTGCTTTCAGTTTCGTTGCAAGACATGAAAAGGCCATATGAAATGTGTGGAGAAATAAATTCACTAATCAAGTTAGGCCATACGTGATCATTTATCCATGGAGCCATTATATATGGTAAATTTAACATAACCCATCATTTAGCCTAGAAACCACGAGTTCTGATCAGTTTGCCCTCCATAATTGCTGTCTATCAATTTCTGTAGATGTAGAATACTTCTGTCAGGCCTTTCGTAAATAGATACTGCTGTTTAAGGCCTTTGGCAATTTAAAATTTGAGGCCCGGTTAGCAATAGCAAATGAATACACTTGCCACCATGCAAGCATGTGTTCCAAAGATCTGTCTATATTAACTGTGTAGACAGATCTATGGCTATTGCTTCAGTTCAATGCAGACCATTATCCACCCTTGGTTGTGTGACACTCCAGACTGATTCACTGTGCTAACAAATACACAACATACTATGGTTGGAGATAAAATAATCCATCATTACAGAAGATGCACATGCACATTTATGGCAAAAACAAATAGCACCAAAAAACTGTAAATTTTAGGTTTCGTGTATAGACATTTCTCAGATAATTCTGTTTGCTTTACATTTGATTCCTGGAATCTCCTGGGTTAGTTTAGCATTTGTTATTATTAAGAACGACTGAGTTCACATTAAATTTCGTTATTACAAAGACTGACTTGAGTTCCATTCCAGCAACTACACTTGACCAAAAAAACTGACACAATCCAATCAGATGGTGTCCTGTACTTGACCAAAAAAACCCTGCTTTTGTGTTTATACCTGTTAACATTTTTTATGAAAAAGGAGAAAACTGAACTTAAATGATGATTCATTTCGAAATGTAAAGAGGTCATGCATGAAGCTGCCATTACTGAAAAAAATAATGATTCACTTCAAAATGTGAAGAGCTCCTGCATGAAGCTGCTGTTGATGAACAATTTGAGTGCCTGATAAAGAAATAATTGCAAATTTGCAATATATTGTGGCCAAGACTCGAAACCTTGGAATCAGTGAAAACCTGTAATAAAAATGTGTGGCGAACAGTTAGGCAGATTACCACTAAACAATCCTAGTCATACTTTTTAATGTTTGTTCAATTGAGTTTCTACACAACATTGACGTGCACCCCTTCTGGTGATGTTTTTGAGTTTATATTTATGCTTGACGGAAAAGCACTGGCTTATGCAGCAAGTCTGCAACATATTACTAACTACTGTCTTATGTATGCAAACTGCAGTTGCCAAGAAATGATACAGTAGTCTAAGATGCACCTAATCAATAGACCAGTAGACCAGCAATTACCAATCTTCAAAGTTTGACTATGTGCTGTTGACTTTACGAGAATTGAAATTTGAAAGTTCCTAACATAACTACCATACATATACTCGAACTTGTACTTGCCGAGGCAGATAATTGGGCATAATTGTTATACTCGGCAGTATAAAGGAACAAAAGAAAATTAATTTTTAGTGGAGGAAAAATTACTCACCAGTGCAGCAAGTATTGACTCGCGGTACTTGGAGGAAAAATTACTCACCAGTGCAGCAAGTATTGACTCGCGGTACTTGGTACACTCAATGAGTATTCACAAGTCACAACTATGGCAAGGGTTGACGAGCCGATACTCTCTCAATGTGCATCGCCATGTATTGAGCTGAATACTTTTCCCAGGGCCATTCCAAGGAAATATGGTTCCTCAAACATTAGATATATCAAAAGAGCATATTGCAGAAAAAATTAAAATGACTTCTTTACTTTACATAAAACTTAGAATTTCAGAAAAATAGCTCTTGTTTGGTAACTACGTTGACCTTTATGCACAAATAGTTCTTGCTTGGATTATTACATTGCCATTTACATAATTTGTTTCATCGGTGTTGAAAATATCGGTATCGGCAAATGGCGAGGGTTTAGAAAATATCTTATCGGAAATATCGGCAAAAATATCGGGGAAATATCAGCGAGCATAAAAAATGCATAATATATTCATTTTTTCAGATTTTTAAACATATGAAGCAATAACAACATGAAATAAACACATTGGCATAGAAATATGAAGAAAGCACTGATATATATGATGTCAAATATAAATGATACATCAAAGGCAATACCAAATCCTGTTGATCTCTAATAATTGTCCATTCAAGGACTCAAATGTGGAGAACCAAATCACATATATAAAAATATCTCCTCATCATGTGTTATATGTAGCATAACAATTAAAACTAGCAACTATCTATCTGAAATCACTGCCCTCTCCCCCTTTTACAGGAAAACATGATGGGTTGTTTGCCAGGCCTGCGCCTAGTAATAGAAGGCCCTGACCTTACCTCTACAGCGAATGTCAAATAATGAGTGCTAGGTATGGAGCTATGCTCTTCTATATCTATAGCAGATGGTGTTGATGTTGATGCTGCCACAATGTCCTCCTGCTCCTCCTCCGAGTGCCGCTGCTCCTCTTAGTCCTCCTCTTCTTGCTGCCCCTGTTCTAATGATCATCTGCCACTGGCTCTAACCATGAAGGTGACTCCTCCAAGATGGGCTCCTCAGACTCCACCCTCCATTGAGACAATACATCAATATTGTCTAAGGAAATGGCATCTGGATACATTGGTGATTCTATTTGCCTCACTCGAAGTCGGATGTTGTAATGCACATATACTAAATCATTGAGACATGCGAACTCCAACCTGTAAGAGTGTCAAAAAAACTAACGAGTCTTGACTCTCGACTAGAGTCTTGACACTTGAAAATTGAAGGTCATAAATTAAAAATTAAAAATTGCAATAAGTTTAATTGCTCCACTGAACGCTGGAGCTCAAAGTTATAGATGTTGTGTTCTTTTGCGTGTATTTTCTCAAATACACTCCAATTGCGCTCACACCCTGAAGAGCTACATGATTGACTCAAGATTCGTATGGCCAATTTCTACAAATTTTGTGCCCTTGCACCATAGCTTCGCCACCAAATATCTACAACAAAATAATAAAATTCAAAATTCAAAAACTTAAAACATAATTAAACTTTCAAATAAAAGTTACATAATTGAATTTAAAAAAATAGAATTATAAGTAAGGAAATTCTAAATTCTAAATTCTAATTTCTAATGAGTGAGGACTTGTCACTTACGTGGCATGAAGAGGGTCCTTTCCCTAATAGCATCATCAAAGCCAAATAGGCCAATACAATCTCGATAATACTGTATCTCGCAATTGATTTTGCTACAAAGCTCAGGATTAGGTACCATCCTCTGAATACAGGAATGGAGCCCTTCCATCACCTCACCATCAAACAAAGCCGCATTTGTATGAAAATGTGGGGTTGAGGAAGAGTGACGCTGCATGAATGGGTCGATGAAGCATCTCTGTCCACCAACTATCAATCACATCCCATAACATCATCTGCCTATCAAGGCCAACAAAACTTTTGTCTGCATAATAACAACGAATGGCCTCCTTGGCCCTATCCATGCCCTCATACAAATAAGCCATTGCAAGCTTCTCCCCATCCACCAGTCTGAGAACTTTACTATAGGTTCACTAACTGCGCATGCTTCTTTTACTCCATGCCAAAACATCTCAGAATACACCATTTTTGCAATGGCTTTCCCGTCATGTCTCCTATTGTATCTACAATTACACCAATCATCAGACACAAACATTTGCTTCAACTCGAACTGACATCGAAGCAAAGACTGAAGAGTAATAAAGTTTGTGGTAAAACGTGTGATCACAAGACGCGCAACTCCTTGTTTCTAGTGAACCTCCTCATGAGGCTAAGAACAAAAGCATTGTTATAAATAATATTGGGGATGCTCCTAGCGATATCAACTGCCTTTTTGATGAAGGAGAGTTTCCCCATATTCTCAAACAACAATTTGAGACAATGTGTTGCACATTAAGTCCAAAACAATGTGGGATGCCTCTCCATAAGCATCTTGCCGGCAGACACATAATTAGTTGCATTGTCTGTTATGACTTACACCACATTCTGCACACCAATCTCCCGAATGAACCCATCTAACAACTCACATATTGTTGTTGCATCTTTAATATGTTCTGATGCATCCAACGATTTAATAAACATGGTACCTTTAAGACAATGTACCAAGAAATTTAGAAGGGCCCTACCCTTCTTATCTGTCCAACCATCAGACATCACTGTGCATCCAGTAACTTCCCATGTCTTTTTCAACTCCGCTAATCTAGAGTTGATGTCCCATTTTTCTGCTTGAAGAATTGGCCCCCGCCACTCCTCATATGTGGCACTTTTGTACCCTGGACCCACAACAGCAAGAGCATCACACATTGGCTGCCAAAATGGATTGGTTTTGGTGATGTTGAGAGGTAAGTCGCTCCAGAAAATACACCTCCCCATGACTCTTATCTGCTTCTTGCTTCTCTTTTTTTTTAACAAGCGATTTTATGCCAGATTGTGCTCCATGTCCTGTTTGTGGAACAAAAAATGATGACCTCGCACTAGCAGTAGCAGGTGATGATGTGCCAGTTGTAGAGCCCCTCCCACTACCCTCAACATCAAAATCAAGAGAAGATATCCCGAAAGATCTACTTGCACGTTCAACTTTGTTTCTTTCTGCCTCCTCCTCCTTTCTGTCTTTTTCATCAATTGCCTCAAGAGCTTTTTGTATAAGCTCTGGACTAGAAACTGTGCAAATCCCAACATCATGTCCATTGAGTCTAGCAAGATGGTATTTCAATGGTGTAACCCCACCTGTCATCCTGGTCCCACACAATTTGCATGTAAGATATGCACGATTTGTCCCACCATCAGGGTTCCCATACTCCCAAAATGGATCCAAGGCTTTTGGCATATTTGTATTTTGTAATGGACTAACTCAAACCTAGGGCACCAAAAAAAAATTGGAATTAATAACTTAATAAGTAATAACCACATCATTTTACAAAACAGTTTTTTTGCTACATTATTTGCAATTTTGCAATGTGAAATGAAATGATAAAATTCAAAATTTGCATGCCAATTAAAATCAAATGAAAAATATTTACATATAACAGTGGTGTGACCTTCGTTGTCCCACAAGGAGACATTTTTCTAGCCCTTCCAATACACAGAAAGCAATAGACTAAAATCTGTTAAATTATTGCTTATTCCCTATCAGTCCAGTTTCAACAATGGCTACATGCTTCAGGAAATTTGTCAATAAGAGGAGGAATACGTTGCACTTCGAAGGCATTACACAATATCCAATATTGAGCACATCATTTCATAAATTCATACATAGAAATAGGCAAACGGTAAACCTACCTCATTGTTCACATTGCACAATAAAAACCTAATTTCTAAGATGGCGAAATTTTATAAAGATGAACCCCTAATATATAATAAATGGCCTCTACAACTATGAACTCAAAAAAATGGAGTTTGCTCTCCAAATATGGAGAAAAGTTAAAACCCTTGCATTTGCTCATGGGCATGACAATCTTTTCAAATGAAAAAAAAAACAAGCAAAATGATTGTAGGCAAATAGGGAAGCAAGAACAATCCTAAAACTAACAAAAAATTCATTAACATAGGGGTTTATTTGAACATACTTGTTAATGAAAGAAATGAAATTGTTTCACTCTTCTTGAAGCTTAGATCAACGAAATCTTCGTTGTTGGTGGCGATAATAGTTATGCAACGCTCAAACCCTCCTTGGCAGCAAGCACTTAGCTCTCCTCTTCCTTTTCCAGCAATCAGAAATGAAAATGATGGATAAAAAACCAAAATCGGAATTTTATAATCTGCAAGGATTTTTTTTACCGTCTCCCAGCGATATATTGGATCAGCAATATTTTGGAAATATCGCAATATTTTCTCCGCGATATTTATAAATATCGCCGATATTTCGGCAATATTATCAACACTGTGTTTCATTATGCAAAACCCTGAAAGAGGTGGAGGTTTGACCATGAATGTTTAACAATACCTGGAAATTCCCTGCACAATGTGTAACAGAGTGCGGATCAATGAATAAAGGGCTCTTTCCAATTTGAAGCAACCGGAAAAAGGTCAACTACAGTTTTTAACAGCTGTACCACTGTTTTGGTAATCTCTCTTCCTTTTCTTGTAGACGAATAGATAAGGAGGGCTGAAAAATCTCAGAATATATTACATGATCTATAGTTTCGTATCTAATATTGATAAACCCTTTCACTCGAGAACATAGTTACAATGGAAGTTTAAAAACACACTCACATGGTGGCAGTAAAGTGGCATTTTCAAGATGAAATATACCAAAAATGTCAGGCATACATATCTGAGCAAAATCTAAAGCAATCTCATAAACAGATTTAAGCAAGAAAAGGAAATTCAGGGTCAGGGATTGATATATATAAGGCCAACCTAAATTGTCGATGAAGAATGGAATTTTCGAATTTGTTGGGGGCATATTGTGACTGTGTTTGAGCTACACACAATGCAAAAGCACGCATCCTTATGAAAATAGTACCAACTCCAATTCAACAATAATAGAAAGACGTGCATATTTGGAGGATCAATGAAGCCATGAGATAGACTAACTAGAGTTCCAAGATTCTAATTTCCATTTAAAAAGTTGCAATCAGTTTTTAGTATTGTAATGACAAGTAACCCTTCCAGTATACTAAACAATCGGAAGAAAGCTATTTTTGTGGATAGGCCAAGAAAAAAATATAAAGGAAAGCAAGATTCGGCCTTATTGGCCTTTGGTGTACAGAAAGTAGTATAGTTCAAAATTCTGCAGATATTGGACGTGGTATGGATATGCTACAGTTAACTAAATGTTTAAGCAATATATACAATTTTAAACTTTTAAAGATCAAGAAAATATTTAAACATCGAAATTTGAGAGACCACCATGCTGTATACTCATGCTATAGTTTAACTCTCAACCATCCAACACTATTCATTAAAAGTTAATTATTAACGTAAGAGTGGGACTTAAAATAAAATAGTTAATGCCCATGCTGTAGTTTAAGTGTTAACAATTCAACCATTCATCAATTGTCAATATAAGAGTTGAAACATAGCTAGTGATCGCTCATATTATCCACAACTTTACCATGACAAGGCAATGGCCAGATTCTGAATTTTCAGCCCACATGCTCTTCCATATAAATAAATGTTTAATAAATGCAGTTTCAATTGATTAGGACAGACCCAAAACACAAATGGCACAAGGGAAAGATTTTGCAGAGCGAGGCAAAGTAGAGAATGGACGTAGAAAAACACAGGAATCATTTCAAAGAAATTTGTGACTGTTGCTCCCCTTAATCTTTTGAATGAACTTTGATTAATATGTGGTTCCTACTACTTGGACTTTTCTTTCAAGTCACAGATGCTACCTAATCAAACTTTGAAAATTGATAAATTAAGACCATGACCCTGGAATTTTAACTTTAAGGTATGATTTAAAATTTATCTAAAATTACATAATTGAAGCCATGTCCATGGACCTGTGATTTAAAATTTATCTATCTGATATCATGTTTTTTCACTTGTACTTCTGCATTAAACACTCAAGAATTAATCTCTATTTTTTTCACAGTAGTAACTATCTTGGGATTGGTGAGGGAATCAGGATGTCATATGTCACATTGTTATATGATATGTTATGCTTCAAATTTGAGATATGTTTCAAGTTGCTTACAAATTTATCTAAAATTACATAATTGAAGCCATGTCCATGGACCTGTGATTTAAAATTTATCTATCTGATATCATGTTTTTTCACTTGTACTTCTGCATTAAACACTCAAGAATTAATCTCTATTTTTTTCACAGTAGTAACTATCTTGGGATTGGTGAGGGAATCAGGATGTCATATGTCACATTGTTATATGATATGTTATGCTTCAAATTTGAGATATGTTTCAAGTTGCTTACACTTGAAAAACAAAATTTTTAAAATATAGAACGACTATATATATATATATATATATAGATAACTTGAAAAATACATGTTCATGTATCTACGAGATGTCTACTTCCACATTTTCTCCGTACTAGATTTTTTTGTCACGTATTTTTTCTGTACCGAATCATATTAATCCAGACTCAAATCTTGATACTATGAAGGAAACATGAAAGAAAATAAAGGGGAAGATGTGTATATACAATAAGAAAGAAAAATGGCTAAAACATCAGACAGGAAGACTCAGAAAGCAGTCCGCTTGTAGGTGGTCAACCCATAAAACAAAACCAAGAGAAAACCGGGACTAAGGCAATTAATGAATGGAAGCCTATTTGAACATAATCTTGACAGGGCTTGGACATTATTCCAATGTATGTTGAAACCGGCACTGAATTCCTTTCTGAATGAGAGTAAAGCCTCTTCAGCGGCATCCAGATTAGATGCATCACAAATCCAAAGCTCTGAAAGCATGAGGCAGCCAACTTAAACTTACATCCTGCATAGCCTTCAAGAGACATGTCAGGTATCTTACAAAATCCAACGGCAAGATCACTGTATACGTGACTTTACAAATTCAGCTACAAACATGTTTTTCAGAACATTTCAATCGGTGTATTCAAAAGTGATCGGTCACAAAATCAAATAGTTTATAAAAAACTGTAGGAATACAAGGACTGTTAAAGATGATGTTTGGAGGCTTTCAAAGATGATAATACACTTTTCTAAATATGACTCAAGAAAAGAAAAATTATTGTATCATATTTTGTAGTCCACTTTGCATACAGTGGCAAGGATCACAAACAGGCACTGTGAAAATGATCCCATTTAATTGGTTTTTATCACAAATTGAAGATCTATATACTGAGGAAACCACTGTTAGAACCATTATGACGGAGGGAATATCTAATTAGACATACTACTTTCGAAAGTTTCAACTCAAAAATACCACCTGAAAATAAGTGTTGAACTGTATTTGGGCCCAAGAATTTTAATCTTAGATCCTGAATAGCATGCTTAACTGCATATAGCTGTCCCGACATGGGATATCCCCATGTTGCTTAACATTCTGCTAATAAGATCATATTTTATGCAGGTGTTAAGCCATAGAATGCATCATTTGGCCCAATTTTCTTTTTAGATTGCCAATGATGTCACATTCAATGGAACTGTCCAGACATGGAATGTACCTATGTGGTCAACATTATGCTAAGGGTATCATTGCTTACAACTCTTGTAAGCTACATCTGAAACGGAAAATTTTTAGTCTTGCTGCTTCAACCCTTCACAATCCTTTGTGCCATTCAGCAATACCTTCTATTAATAATGGGTTTCAGTCACATCTCAAACGGAAAATTTTTGGACTTGCTGCTTTGACCCTTCACATTCCCTTGTTCCATTTAATGATGGGCTTCCTGACTGTTGACCCTTGGAAGATTCATTCTTTCAATTTTAAACACAAGGGTTTCTCAGTCATGACTCGCGTGTTTGGAACAGGGTCTATTAATCATGTGTTTTGTACATTGCATGTTAGTTTTCTAGAAAACTTTCATTGAATGGTGTGCAGTTATTGTGGGACAAACTACCCACTCCTACACTGCATATGAGTTGAAGGATATGAAAATTGGCATGGTCATTTTGCTCCTTTGCATGTTCATGGCATTATGCAGCAATAAATAAAACAATAGCCTACCATGGGGTAAAAAGGGGGAAACAACCTGTAACTACACAATGGAATGTCATTTGGGGGTCAGCAAATGCCAACAACCTCTACCGAGAAGCTAAGTTGCATGGAAAAGGAGGTGGATCTGCCAAACTTTTTGAGTGGTCCGATCCAGATATTATGGGGAAACATTAAAATAATATAAATATTATATATTTAGATTTCATTAAAAAACATCAACCAGAAACATTAAAAATTTAGATTTCCAAAGTATCACTCTCAATTGCTCTAACAAACTTAAAATGTAGACTGTAACGAAAAACACAAATTGTGTTTTAGAATAGGCAGAAGGGACTATTTTATAGGCATAATTTAGGGTTTTAGGCCCGAGTGGAGGTTGGAAAATGCCAACGAGCCAGAAACATAGAAAATTTAGATCTCCAAATATATCCCTCCAAATTGTTCTCATGAACTTAGAAATGTAGACTACTATGAAAGCTCAATTTGTGTGTTTCAGAATAGAGGGGCTATTTGATAGGCAGAAATTAGTTTAGGGCCCCAAATGGATCCAGGATGGATCTTGCTAGATCTGTGCTTCAACCTTGATCAATGATAGATCTGGTAACCTAGCCAAGAATTCAATCTGGAAACAGAAACATAGAAAATCCAAATCTCCAAATATATCCTTCCAAATCACTCTGATAAACTTAGAAACATAATCCGCTATGAAAAAATCAATTTGTGTGTTTCATAGGCAGAAATGCTTTTCAAAGTGTTCCCAAAGGTGGGAGGAACGCCCCTTCGCTTCCCACGCTCCAGGGGCATTGGGTACCATGGTAAATGTTTACCCCCACTCCCCTTTTTGGTAAATGCAGGGAAACACATGGGAAAACGTTTCCCCAATGTGCGGAGCACGTTTAGCAAAAGGGAGGTGTCTAGACATCCCCCCTCTGGAAGGGGGGTGTCTAGGTTCCACCCCCCGAAAGGGGGATGCTTGGGCACCACTCTCATCCTTCCCCTCTTCCCACCCCAAAAGGGGGGCCCCTCGGCAACACCCCCCCCTCCACCCTCCCAAGACAATTTTTTGTCCAACAACCCTCTGAAGACAAAATAGGAATAGGAGATTGAGCTTTGAGGAGTTTGTGACCTTGGTAATTATGGTAATAGTAAAAGTTGACATTATCCTTTATCTTTCAAGCTGACATTTTCTTTTATCTTACCTTTCTTATCCTTTTACTTAAATTTTTAGCATTGCCATTATTTGTTTCAGGATGTTTGAGAGTGGTTTCAACTTTATCAGACTGCAAATGGAGAAAATAGAATTCCACATCCCATTCAAAATTCACCAACCTTAACAGTTTTCAGGATTTTAGGATTAGAACGATTGTAGCATTTCCGCTGGATTCTATAATGTATGACGGTATGAGATGGGCATTAGTCAAAACCACCAAGCCATGGGATTTCACATCATTTAATCACGTACGAGACTTAATATAAGCATGGTCTCCTTCTAAAATGTCAATTATGTCTATCATTCTTATTTTCTTGCAAGACAATGTATTCTTTGAAAGAAACCCATATATCTATCATTCTTTGTATTTTTTATAAAGTCTGTTTCCCCCACAAACCCATTTTGGGGGGTTCACGTTTCCAGGTGTTCCCACTTTAGAAACTTGTATATATTTCCACGTTTAACAAAACTTAGATACTTTGCTTAGTACAAATTAGATTTTAGAATGATGAATCTAATTTATGTATACAGTATTTCATTTCTGAATCTGAATCCAAACCATATTTATATTATTTACAAATTTGTATGTAGTATTTTAGTATTTAGTATTTACATTGCACAACGATGAATTCGCATAGATGAATTGTTGTTGTTGGAATTTTATCATTATTATTTTTATTTTTATAATGTTATAGACAGTGACCCCTATGTTAGGGACCCCAACATCCCCCTGTTCCCCATGAATTTCCCTAAAAGTTGGGGGTGGCTCCCACACATCCCCCATGTGCATTTCACCACTCCCGTGTTCCCCCATCCTGGAAACTTGGTGGAATGTTGAGTTTTAGGGCCCCAAATAGATCCAGGATGGATCTTGCGAGATCTGCTTTTCATCCTGGATCAATGAAAGATCCAGTAACATAGACAAGAAGCCAATCTGGAAAAGCACAAGTAAGAATAATGTAAAATATAATCTAGTAATATGGCCACTGCCTTCACCAACATCAGACTCATGGCAGCAGCAATTTTTTCATCCTTCTTGGAAAGAGGATAAGCAATAGTAGTAAAACTTAGTAGAAAAGGTTGATTTTGATTTATCACATTATGCTTAACACATGCATCTTTTGTGCTCAGCTTGTTTGCTCTTTCCTGCAGACCATACTAAGAGCTTCCCCAAGTTGTGATTATTCTTATCTAAGAACTAATAAACGATTGATTTGAACACCATGTATGTGTTTTATGTATATTCCCCAACCACTGATTAATTGAAAACCTTAAACTTATAACTGATAAAAGAAAGTAATGTCAAGACTCAAGACATTGAGGCAATCACGCTGACTTCCAGCTGATTGTAAACACTAGCTCATGAAGAACTCACTTATATTGCTCTGCAAACAGATGGTATCAGCCAATCACCATCAAAAGGCATTGCCAATAAATTATAATGTTATTAACACTGCAATGATAATATTAAGTCAAGTCAAAATGTTTGGATTGGTGTGACTAATATTAGTTCAATAAGTATCATTAAAGTACTCCGGTAGTTTGGGAAGTCTGTGGCCCAAATATCAACCATATGAATAAAAGGATATCAAATTAAATCTATAATGGACTCCAAAAAATAAAAAGTTTTATAGCCTACAGAAATGTGTAGCATAAAAATTAACATGGTATCAGATAAGATACTCTTATTAATGTTCAATAAATGATGACAAAAGTAGGTGTAACTAAAAGCATACATCCAATATAGGTACAAAGTGGGAGTGCAAAAGCAACTGGTCGACCATTACTGAAATTCATGTGGGTGGTTTGAAGCCTATGGCTGGAGCTTGCATCCCTCATGATGTCCGAGAAGCTGCTGTCATCTGAGACAATACATGCAACTGCATTATTCTAAGAAAATAAGTTGAACATCCAGTAAATGGCAAGTCGAAGAATAAATTTGAACTTAAATTAAATTTAGAAAGGCATATTATTTTTTTAGGTTTCAAGGTTTATAAATTTTTTAAATATTTCAATGTTTAGAATATTTCAAACAAACGTGGAAGAAGAGTTCAACAACAGGTGTGGCAGCTTTGCAAACAAGAAACACCCATCAACCCAGGATTCAAAGAAAATAAGAATAGTAGATGACACCTACCATACACGAGTGAACGTGGAGATATTTGCAGACTCAAGAGACGTCCACTCGCATAAATAGAACGCTGCAAAGAGGTAGAGACATTCAGCAGTATAGAGCATTGGCAGATTGTAGATGGATACATATACCAGTCCCCTCTTCCAGTCACATGGGCGGAGGCCAGACACCAGTCAAATGCAGTATTTATGGAGACCACACAATACATTTATCTGCAGACCTAAAATCAGACAGCCCATCCTGCTTGGGTTCCTATGCGGCATGGGAATTTTGCACATTGCCAAGAAATCAAGGGAGTTTGGGCCTTCCTAACATAAGAGCTCAAGGAACTGTTCTTGTTGGAAAATGGATGGTACAAGTAGTGAAGGGGAAAGCTCCTTAGCAACTACTGTTTCAGCACCAAGTCCATCAGCCTCTTCACATTCAAGTTATTAAAGGCCCTTTTCTACTGAGACATAATCAGTACCGTTAACACCTTCATGCTTTCAGGTTCAGCTGCACTCAAAAGTGTGTCGATTGCATAGAAATTAGTTTCTGGCTTTTTCACATGGCAATTAGAAAGGCCTCTGGATGCCTGGGATCTTGCATCAAGGCCAATTTGTACAATGCCAATCTCCAAGAGGTCAACTTGGTCTCTAGAACATGTTTGCTAGCAAACATATAACCCCAAAAAGAAAATCACTTCTTTTAAAAAGAATTGTGGAATCATAAGCATCAACAATGGCACAACGCAATCTAACCAGGCTCAAAAATTAAATCATCTAGGCAAAACTGTTTATGAGAGAGTTTGTCATATGATTCCACAAAGTTGTCTCTCTAAAATGCAATGCCACAGCCAAAGTACAGTCTGCAGGGGCTGCATATGTTGTAGTGGTAAGGCCTTTTACATTCATGTGTAAAGGACATCTCTGATCCAGTACGATGCACATCCACCATTGTCAACCACTTGAACAAAAGTTGGGGTTGCAGGATACTGAAGTCCACTGATTGAGGAGGTGCCAATGCATTTGGAAAATTTAATCTTCTTTAAAACACCATGTGGAGGGGTGGCGGCTTCTTCATAAAGGGTTCACTGTTAAAGCCATGCCTCATAAACTTGGTGTTGCAAAAGCTGCTTGCACCCTCTGTTGTAAGAATGAAAACAGTTGAGCATGTTTATTGGAGATGCAAGTCTGCACAGACGTTTTGGCATGGTTTCAGACTGAATTTTACATCCTCTTGAGTCTTTATTGCCCTGCTCTCATGGAAAGATTCTTTCCTGGTCGACAATTGGATGATTAGTTATAGCTGTGAATCGTTATAGTATATAATTCAGTTAACTGCAATTGGCCTTACATTTAAACATCTGTGTAAAAGTACTTTTAATGAGGAATCATCTTCCCTTGATCTTGATCTTCCATAAAATGCTGAGTCCCTTGCTATCAGGGTACAGGCTCATATGCTTGCTTTTTTGTCATTTTTAGGGCAGGAATTTTCCAGTACTCTTGTTCTTTGTTTGATGTAATTCTCTGTTTCAAGATGTAATTATTTGTTCTATGAAATAATGTATAAGCATTTCCTTTTAAAAAAACAGCAGACACCCAGTGTTCAGGAAGCAAATGCTGTGCATACAGCCTGTGACATCAAGACTAAACAGATGCTCATCTCAAATATGACATTGAATAGCAGAGGCAGCAATAGGGATTGCATATAGAACAGCATCCAGTCTATGTTTTCTATAACATCAAAGCCTGAAACTGTATGCAATGATGTACTTTTCTGATATTAGAAAAAAGAAAAATGCAGAACCGCAGATATGCCTTTGCCCAGACATGAAACCTGTTGATTTGTGGTAGCATCGAATTTGCTCTAGCCATGAAAATTGGTGGAGAGGCTAAAGCACATAAGATCTCCAAGACCCAGAAATCGTTTGGGGAAATTCCACCCGGTTGAAGAAATATTAAAATTTTTAATATTTTTGATGGGGTTCCTAAGTCTAAACTTAGGAAAATTAAAATATTAATGGGTACTAATATAAAACTGGGTGAGAATGTTCTAAATGACATGGATCAAGCCAAATCTAATCTTAACCGTTGATTAGGGACTTAATCTCGGCTGTTGAAGACTCAACAAGAAAAGTATAAGAGAAGGCTTGAGGGTCAGTTGGAGACACACCAAGATTGATCAATCAGTTCGATTTTCTAGAGCGGGGTTTGCTAAGAGAATCGAACAAGTGATCTGTTGCAGCGAGGGGTAGTTCAGCACAAGACCAAGGATACATAGCAGAGAGGCAGAGATAGTGCCAAAGAGACAACACAAAGCCTGGAAAGGTTGACGCAAAGGCCGTTGGGGCTTACGCAGAGGCTGAGGAGGCCAGTGTGGGTGATGCAAAGGGCCAGAGGGCTGACTCAGAGAGCCTAGAGGCTGACGCAGAGGCATCAGTACCTGCGCAAAGGCTTAGCAGAGCTGATGCGGGGCCTAGAGGCAACACTGGAGATTTTCATGGGGCAGACTGGAGCTGAGAGGGTGACGCAGTCCCTAGCAAAGTGATGCAAAGCATTGGAGAAATTTGGAGCAGCTTTCGTTGTCCAGCTAAGGAGCTGTCGTAGTCACTGTCGGATCGATCATCCGGTGACTGATCAACGTGAATATCTGTCTCCGAGGAGAGGTACTTCTATTGAATGCATTCTCTGTTGGGTGAGCCATTTATGGCACCCTAATTGTATTCAGAAACTACATAATAATAAAACCCTCATATCTACTGCACCTATTTTCCCACATTGGGTTTTTCCGGGGACAATTGACCAAAAATAACGGTGTCCCTTGGGTGATTGTCTCAATTATTTCAGTTGTTGATTTGTATATGTGTTATGGCTGCATTTGTGCTTATTTTCAGTATTTGTATTTATAAATAACTTGTTAATGAAAAGAACAAGTAGGAGAATATAAACCAGATAATGCAGTAGGGATTTATGACGTGTCAGACTTAGAAATTTCAACATGGTATCAAAGGATTGCAGATCACAGGAGAACTGAAGGCACCAACAGTAATCTGAAGAATTTGCGATAGTAGCAATTGTCCCGAAAGACAGCGTTGTTCTAGAGCAGAAGCAGCAGATAAGAAGTGACGCAGAGGGCCTGCGTCATCATTTCAAGCCAGGAGGAGGGTCAGCGCAGAGGCAGAGAGGCAAATCAAACCTACACAGTGCACGGTCATGTTTCTCAGCCAGACAAGATCGACATTGTGGCCAGGAGTAGATTCTGACATTGCCGAGATTGCTCAAAGCCTGAAAGGCTCAGTTTCTCCAGTTGTCGGGGCTTGGGGAGTTGTGGGCAGATTGTGATTGAGAAGCTGGTGGGGTGTTGGTTCTGTCAAAACAGAACAGTAACTAAGGAGACGAAACCAACGTTGAGGGAGTCGCTACCTTGATGGATTTCTAGCCAATAAATCCAAATCTGAGTTGCAGTTGCAAGGAGGATTGGAGAAGGGCGGTTCAACAACTGGCCAGAGGATTTCCAGGAGGGAGATTTCCAGGAGGGAATTCGAATCTTAGAGGGAGTCCAGAAGAGGAGCTGAAATGGCAGTGAACAGAGTGAGGGATCAAGACAGGTTAGACGAGGCTTCCAACTTTGTCATTTGGAAGGCCAAGATCCTGGCAATCCAAGATCAACATCGCATCAAAGACTTTGCCTTCAGAGTCGTGGCTATCCCAATCGACCCAGCTGAGAATGAGACGTATGAGGATGCAATGGCGAGGGCGAAGTGCATGATCCTAGACAGGGTCAAATATCATGTCATACCACATATTGCTGAAAAGAACACAGCAAAGGAGATGTGGGATACTTTGACAACCTTGTATCAGGGCACTTCCATGGAGCGGAAGATGCTATTGGAAAATCGGTTGCGGTCTTATCAGACGAAGAAGGGAGAGCAGATAGATCCTTTCCTTCTCAGGTTGCAGGAGATTCGTGACCAGCTTACTTCTGTGGGGTCTACACCGGATCCAGAATTTATGGTCAGGACTGCCCTAAATGCAGTCTCCAAGGAGTGGGAGACATTTGTCCAAAGTATTTTGGATAGAGCTACTCTTCCAAGTTGGGAGGAGATGTGGCCAGCTCTTCGCCAAAAAGAGATCAGGAGGATGACCAAGGTGGGGAGTAGTAGCAAGGGAAGTCGAATCAAGAAAGAGGAGGATGCGGCTCCAGCATCTGCAAGACAACAAAGGAAGAGGAAGAAGGACATCTCCAAGGTGAAGTGCTTCAATTGTGGGGAGCTAGGACATTATGCATCCTAGTGTCCTAGGAAGAAAAACAAGGGAGAGGAATCTGATTCTAAGGCAGCTCAAGCTAAGGCGGAGAAAGAAGTCGAGATTGATGACAACAGTGCCATGAACACTCATGCACCTCTAGAGAAGAGGTGGGGAGACATCGGGTTGTAGTTAGGAGGACTACAAACTACGGGCAGGATCCTTGAGGTGCCCAAACTCTTGGATCATATCCAACTACGGAAGACCTTATTGACAGTAGCAAAATGACAGGGGTCGAGTGGAGCAAAGTGTAGTGGAGCAGCAAGGCAGTTCTTGGGTGCAGAAATCTGAGGCAACACAGTGGAGGTTGCAGCTGTGCAAGGGGCACAAAGGTGTATGCAGCTGCGCAATGGAAGCAGAGGGAGCACAAAATAGCAGCAGAGGCAGCTTCAGTTTCACGAGGCTTCCATACTGACTGGAATGTCAGTATTTGGGAGAAGTCAATTACCTACTTCTCGGTAACTGAGTTGCAGTGCAGCAATTAACAGTGGCAGTGCTAGGGGCAGCATGGGCAGCACAATTGAGAGGGATCTGCAACACAGATGTTGCAGTGGCAGTGTCATGGGCAGCAGTACAGGGAGCAGCAATGTCGGGGATGTGAGGCAGCAGGCCAAGCATTGGCACAGGTACTGGTGCGAAGGATCAGTGTGATGTTTCAATGGTGAAACATTATTAGAGCACATTCCTTGCTAAGAGGGAGTGTTGATTTGTGGTAGCATCGAATGTGCTCTAGCCATGAAAATTGATGGAGAGGCTAAGGCACATAAAATCTCCAAGATCCAAAAATCGTTTAGGAAAATTCCACCCGACTGGAGAGATATTAAAATAATTAATATTTTTAATGGGGTTCCTAAGTCTAAACTTAGGCAAATTAAAATATTAATGGGTATTAACATAAAACTGGGTGAGAATGTTCTAAATGACATAGATCAAGCCAGATCTAATCTTAGCCGTTGATTAGGGACTCAATCTCAGTCGTTGAAGACTCAACAAGAAAAGTATAAGAGGAGGCTTGAGGGTCAGTTGGAGACACACCAAGATTGGTCAGTCAATTCGATTTTCTGGAGCAGGGTTTGCTGAGAGAATCGAACAAGTGATCTATTGCAGCGAGGGGCAGTTCGGCACGAGGCTGAGAATACGCAGAGGTAGTTGGGGCTTACACAGAGGCTGAGAAGGCCAGTGTGGGTGACCCAAAGGGCTAGAGGGCTGACACAGAGGGCCAGAGGGCTGACACAAAGAGCCTAGAGGTTGACATAGAGGCATCAGTAGCTGCGCAGAGGCTACCAAAGTTGATGCAGGGCCTTGAGGCAACGCTGGAGATTTTCGTGGGGTAGGCTGGAGTTGAGAGGGTGATGCAGTCCCTTGTAGAGTGACGTAGAGCAGTGGAGAAGCTTGGAGCAACTTTCGTTGTCTAGCTAAGGAGCTATCGTAGTTGTGGGATCGATCATCCGATGACTGATTAGCCAGAATATCTGTCTCCAAGGAGAGGTACTTCTACCGAGGGCATTCTCTATTGAGTGAGCCATTTCTGGCAACCTAGTTGTATTCAAAAACTGCATAATAATAAAACACTCATATCTGTTGCACTGGTTTTCCCGCATTGGGTTTTTCTAGGGACAATTGTCCAAAAATAACGGTGTCCCTTGTGTGATTGTCTCAGTTATTTCAGTTGTTGATCTGTATATGTGTTAAGGTTGCATTTGTGTTTATTTTCGGTATTTGTATTTATAAATAACTTGTTAACGAAAAAAACAAGTAGGGGAAAATAAACCAGATAATGCAGTAGGGATTTTTGATGTGTTAGACTTAGAAATTTCAACAAAACCAAGAGCGCATATTCTAATGATGACCTTTTTGACAGATGCCTGTTGCAGCCAATATCTCAGACCCACTTTAGGGCAAAGAAAAACATTGCAGACTAGACATGCAGAACCCCCAACCTACAGAGACAACTAGAAGATGCCATATATAGCAAAAAGTGGTTGATTCCCAGAGCAAATACACTGTCAAAAAGAGTGCATCAAAGAGTGACCACCCAAATATTTGATGTGGCAGCATCACACAAACCCTGCAAACACTCTCCATGGAGGAAAAAGAAAGTCAGACTGAACACCCAATGATATAGACGAAATTATTGTGGCAGCACTACTATTAGCTTGGCAGGCAGGCAGACCTGGGGGGAATTTATTTTGCCTTTCTGGAGTTTCTTCATAAAACAGATGGCAGAAATACACTACAATATTTTTAATGGAGAGACCTATGCTAGAAAGGTTCAAAGGAAGATGACTTTTTTTGCAGATGCCTACTGCAGCTAAGATCTCAGACTCGCATTAAAGCAATGTTCCACCAAGTTTCCAAGATGGGGGAACACAGAAGCGCACAGATGAACATGGGGGAACATGTGGAAGCACCTTCAAATTTGAGGAAATTCAGGGGGGAAGGGGAACGTCATAGTCCCTAGCATACAGGTCCCCGTCTATAAATATTTAAAAATAAAAATAATAATGATAAAATCCCAACAATAACAATTCATCCCATGCAAATTCACAAGTGTGCTATGCAAATACTAAAAAGTAACAGTAGAGCAGTAGTAAATTAAAAATTTTAAATAATATAAACATGATTCAGATTTAGATTCACTAATGAAATACTTTGATTCATAAACCATAAATGAAACAGGAATGGTAAATTATTGATACATTGATTTAAATTCATCATTATATAATCTAATTAGTACTAAGAAAAATGGTAGATACTGAAGTCTGAAAATATCAAATTGAAATTACTTAAAAATAGTAAAGAGTGACAAGTCAAAGACTCATCCTGAAGTCATCAATATTTAGAGTCAAGACTAAAAAGTTAAAACTAAAAAATAACTATGAACATTGAAAATAAAATGAGCATCAAGGAGTGGAACTGAATAAAAGGTAAATAAATGTGAAAGTGAGGTAGGTTTTTTTTATATATTGATTTTCTTGCTTTTTATTTTTTCATTTTTTAAGCCTTTATAGGCAAAATATTGGGGGTGATGCCCAAAAGCACCCATATCCTAGTGGAGACACCCAGAAGTCCCCCCTTTTTGGGGAAACACATACCCTAAACTGGGGAAACATTTCCCCATGTTTCCCCAAAAGGGAGATGTGGGGAAACATTTCCCCATGCATCCCCTATCCTGGTAGCGTGGGGAACACACCTTCCACCCTGGAGGACATGTTGTAACATATTTTGGCACACCTAAAAAATTTTAATTTTTGGTGAAATTTTGTCAATTTTTCATTAAGCTAGAAATGTTGAGAGATATATTATGCTTTTGAAAGATTTAATTTTCTTTTATATATTAATTTTTATTTAAAATATATTATTTTATTAAAAATATAGTTAACCATTTACCAGCAAGAGACCCCTCCGAAATCCTGCTCATGGTTTTCAATGACTGTGCAGCAAACAGAGGATTTTCCAGACAAAGAACTCGGCAAGTTGTTGATGGCCTTCCACTTTTTTAGGCCCTTCTTCTCCATTGATGTTTCAGCTCAGACATGTCCTCATCGAACATGCATTGAAGCAGTGAACACCAGATCACCCAACCATATAATTGCATTCGTGGAAGCTACAGGATTATTTTTCAGGATCCAAAGTATGCCCAGGCATTCATCCTCAAAGCCACTGCCTATTTTCTTCTTCTTCTCGTCATGGCTGACCATTGATTTGTTATATGAGGACAGAAAATAGATTTGATGGTTAAAGAAATTTTTACCGTACACTTCATTTAAAAACGTAGTATCTTCGGTAGGTGATTTTCAGGCTCATTTTTTGGGCAAACAAAGATGAATTTCTCAATTCCGAGACATGGGTTTTTTGCAGGATGGTCCCATTTTAGTTAAGCGCAAAATATTTTGCGGAAATTGTGATCAAATAGAGATATTTTGCTAGTTTTTTGTAAGGCATATGTTCAATGCCGTTTTCTGCAAAACTATATGCCATGTTTGCTCTGTGTAATCACCTTTGCAAGCTTGATAAGGAGATGAAGGATGATTTCTCTGCAGCAGATGTCAAATCTATTTGCACTGAAGCAGGGTTACTTTCTTTAAGAGAAAGTTGTATGGAGCTAGTCGTACTCTGGATGTTCTAGATTTCAGTCCTGTAAATGAAAAGCCCAGCGTACCCTATTAGAGTTGTTAAATCAACTGATGCAAAAGGCGATGTTAAGGTTGCCTTTACTTTCAGTCCAATAGCAAGGCAAAGAAGGGGATTCAATGGTCAAAGAAAGTTTTTATTTGCATCTCATTTAAAATTTTCACAGGGTTTTCAGATAGTGAAATTTGACTGCAGATTCTGGACAAACGATGGCAAATTTCAAAAATCCGGAACGTGGGCTTTGTGCAGAATCATGTTAGTTAAGGGCATCACGGGAATTATTTCCAAATTCTGAACAGTTAGGGATATTTCGAAGGTTCTTTGAAGGGTACACACCCATATTTCCTCATAAATCCATTTAAATGAATTCCATGTAGGTATATGTCACAATACATCCCTATTGCATCAGAACCACATAGTATGATCATGGCAGATCAATAATCTAATTTAACACAACATATCTATCATCAAAATAATGTAAGATTAGATTTTCCTCTGCGCCTTGATATGAACAAGACAACTTTTGGGTAAGGTTATCAGAAAAATATGGAGTTATTTTGATGTAATTTTCTGTTCTTAGCTTCCAAATTTTCAGAGATGCAGAGTGCCATAGTTGGAAATCATGTTGCTCTCAGTTTGAACTTCTTACATTCTACACAGTATTTCCAGAAGAAAGATTAGCAACAAATTATAAGGTTTCACTTTCATCACACCAAAGTGAATAATCATGGAACCATGGAGAAATAGCATGTTAAACCTGGAGCATAAGAAGCTCTTGAACGAAAGGAAGATACCAAAATTGTAATTTTTATAAAGTAGACAGAGATGTTCTTCAAATACATTAAAAGAACATGGTACATGAAATACTTTCATGAGATCTCGTCAAAGTTAACTGCCCGAAAGAAACAAGAGTGATAAACTTGTTGTTATTTAAAGGAACGTGAGCACAAAATCTAAAGTTTTGGCACTCCTGGAAGCATTGAAGATGATTCTGCTGTTGATATTAATGAAAATATTTTATGTTTCAAGCTATCATCTTAAATGAATGTGTTTAAAGGAAACCTACAGAGACAACCGGGAGACATTGCAGGTGCAACATCAAAGTATAGCAAGACATTGGCCTCATGTCCTGTGAAAATACTAAAGGAAAAAGAAAAAGTATTGTGTGACAGTTGGTGTTTAGGTGGGAAAATTGACTCAAACAGTTTAACAAATGAAGGCAGAATATCAACACTAGAACCAACTCCAGATTTCAAGGCAAGATACTTGCAACAGTTCCAGATTTCTGGCAACTAATTAAGAGATATTATTTATTTTTAGTATATTGTTCAGGATTTTATTCCTGAAAATTTGTAACAGTGTATCATTTTGTATTTCTATATATATTTGATGAATTGTAATAAGAAAGGGATGTGGGCTTTTGATGCCAAGGCTCTTCACTCTGTAATAAAGCTTCTGTTGTAGTATTTCTAATGAAAGCCTTACGGCTCTAGTTTTGACAGAATTTTGTGCTTCGAGTATGTTTTTCCAGTTTTTCATATCTTATTTCTACACATGATAAAAGTGTTTATAGGAAGGTTTGCAAAATCATTATCTTTAGAAAGAGCTTTGTTTATTGGACTGTTTGTTCATCATAACTCCTCTTTAACTGGTTTTGATTTGAGCTTTCTGACAGCCATTAAAAGAGATTAATTTATTAGACTATTTGTCTGAAATAGCTCCTCTTAGAATTGGTTTTAGTCTGGCCTTCTGTTTCCTTTTAAATCTGTTTTGTTGGGTTGTAGAAATTTTCTACACACATCCAAATCTTCCTAGTTGTTAAGTAATCAGTCTGGCTACACAATTATTAGGAATCTCCTTACATTCTTCAGTCAAATTCTTATACAAATCAAGTCGTTTTGTCAGGTTGGAAGCTGACACTTTCAAAGAGAAACCTGTGAGAGAGCCTTTAAATCATAAATAGGAATTGTCATTGATTGTCTACCACCCCCAATTAAAACCATAAATCTAGCCATTGTACTTCAAAGGTTGATGTTCAGTGACAGGTGAATAGCATTAAATAAAGCCTTGTAACAACTGAGGGAGCCCCCTCTGGTTCAAGGGCCAGCTTGAACCTAAAGGCTGGTTGAGTTGGTTTCCTGGCGTAGTTTTTGCAGCCAAGAACTGCCTACGGGAAACAGGTACAACAAGACAAATCCCCACTGAACATTGTTAAAGCACAGAAGAACACTGTAGAGTAGGCATACAAAACCCACAACTTGGAGAGAAACAACAAGAAGAAGCCATATGTAGCAACAAGTGAATGATACATATTGCCACAAAATCTAGCAAGCTTTGCGATAGGGTTCAAAAGGTGAGGACCAAACTATATAGCAAGAACAAGGGGGATTGCCATTATCACCTCAACAATCTTCCTCCTGTTGTTTCGTGGAGTTTCACCACAAAGGAGGCTTCCCTGTATTCACCTATAAGGATAATCTAGTTATAAGGCTCCAAGTGTTGCAAATAAACTAGGTAAAGACACCTTATGTTGGACGAGGGGTAATGTATCAAGCACCTAGCCTAGACAAAGACCTCTACACACTAGTGTTTATTGATATGTAATGCTAAAAGAATACCTAGACACGTAGAAGTCAAGGAAAGAGTTTAGATCAACAAAGCAATAATGTAAACCCTCAAATAGGCTTCAAGTTGAAGATTGTCTAGGGTTTAGGGTTTCCAAGGCACAAAATTGATTTGCGAAAGATGATACCAGCCCTATTAAGAGAAACTTTAACACAATAAAGGCTAGATTTTGTGTTTAGAAGACATAGGGAAGTAAACCCTTAGTTCTTACCCATAAACATGCATCCACAATAACCCTACAAACAATTCAGCCTTAGAAAAAGCCCTAGCCGGTTTCCTTAAAAAGCTTAGGAGATATAAAAAGAGAGAATATATTTTAGTTTTTGAAGATTTTTTATCAACACAAATTTACTAGTCCCTAATCCTAGTGTTGACGGTGTTGGACCCGCCAACATTCAGGGGATTTCCCCAGTATGAAGTCCCAACTAGACCTCACATCATTTGGTGTAGGAGTCCCATCCAGTACGATGACCCGATTGCCATTATCTTAGAGATTTTCCTTAGCTCTTGTTGTTCAGTACATGAGAGTGTTATGCTTATAACTTCAAGAAAGCGAGGTGAGTATGCCTGGTGAGTGCGTAATGTAACTTTGTGTCCAGGGTCTCTTACTGTAAGGGAGAAGGTAAAAGTGAGCCTCTAGATGAGAGGTAGTAGTACCACCCAGGGAGAGACGTGAAAAAAACTAAGGTCTGTCCAACATCCAGTGGAATAGTCCATAGCAAATGCGACAGTTGTTAAAACCAAAGTGTAATGGAAAACACATACACCATCCATCAGAGTAGTCCACATAGGGGTGGCGGTCACTATAACCAAGGAAAACAAGAATGGTTTGTCTAATGTCCGGCAAAGTAGTCCACACGAATAAGACTGCAGTGATAAACAATATAACATATCTTCAACAATGTAAGTACTAAAATAACCTAAGTAGTTCAACTATCTTAGTACAGGTTAAGCAAACATGCATTACAAACGTTTAAAGAATAGTCTTAAAAACAGATACAACACATGTGTGAAAACGTGTTGGCCTGAGACAAACTTCTGAATTAAGCAAAAGTTCCAAGACACATTTGTACACCATACATCACTAGGTCCAATAGTGGGTCATTGGAGCCACTCCTTGCTCCTCAAAGAACAGAGTACAGACTCTCAAGGCTATGTGGGAGGAGCCAAGGTGAAAAGTCCCTTGCAAATACAATGAAGGGGTATATATAGCCAAGGATGATGCTTGACCGTTGTGACTCTTGGACTTCCCTCATGACCGTTCAACTTCCTATGAATTTTCAACTGACGTGACTCTTCAATTTCATATGTGAGTCTCTTGGACTTTCACATTACATTACATTTGATTACAACAAGTATGGCCCATAGTAGTGTTGTGGCCAAGACAACTCATGACACAACTCAACATGACACTGCTAACATGTACTGGCTAACTATGGTGTCCATGTGGAGCCACTATGTTGTTGAGTGATAGATGTGCTCTCAATGTGTTGTGTCTTCACCTCCACATGGCAAAGTGTTGTGGGTTCTTCGATGGTCTTGGTCTTTGCTTGATGGTTCAGAAGCATGCATCCCTTTCGCTTGTTGCTCAATGTGCTTTGTACGTTTGTTCCGCTGCAAGCGAGTCTTCTAGCATGCGCTCTTTCTTCATCTCGTTCGTTGTCGCGCCATGTTCCATCAATGTACATGTTCCTGCAATTCACTCATGACAAGATGACATCAAATCCAAAAATCTCCTAGTCTAGCACGATGCATTGTTTTTGGTTTCGGGTCCGGGTGACCAGGAGGGAGGACAAGACACTGACTGCGCAGAGCACAACTCAAGCTGGGATGAAGAGCTCTGGAGTACTATCAAGAAAAACTGCACAGAGGTCACTAGGAAGCAAAATTGCGCAATCAGGGACATCAGTGACAGCTACAAGGTGGAACCCAGTTGGCCAGAACTGCGCAATTCCTGAGAGGAAGACAAGGCAGGGTGTCTGGGGGAGCTGCTGGACAATTCTACGCAATTTTCAGGGTGAGGATTGAGCGGATCACTCGGGGTCCGATTGCAAATCTGCACAATTTTCAGGAGGGAGACAGAGTTGCGCAGCAGAAGGCACTGGCAGGAAATTCTACGCAATTTTCCAGAGGAGGGCATGTCGGGTTGTGTGTAGCTGTTGGTCATAACTGCGCATTTTTTAGAGATAGCGCAAGACAGGCAACACTATGGAATTTTTGGAAACAGCGCAGAGCGGTGCAACAGGCGGTGTACCAGTGAGATCTGCTCAATTTTCAGGGATAGTGCAGAGCAAGCCAGTAGGAGGCCTGACTCAGAATGACTGTGCAATTTTTGCAGGCATTGGAGGGCAAGCAGTTGCCCATGTTTGCGCAATTTTGTAGAGCAGTGCAGCCCCGAGTCACAGTGCAATGCAGATTTCCGATTGACCAGAGGGAGACTTAATAACTAATCTTGCAGGAAGCGCAAACTGGATTAGGCTTGGAGACAACTTTTGCACAATTCTGGGAGACAGACAGCTTGCTCACTTCCAGGATTGCGCAGTGCAGTTGCCCGGAAGGACAACCTCAAGCACTGAGCAATTTTGGGCAGCAGAGCAAGGTCACTGAGAGCTGAGACTGCGCAGTGCAGCTCAGTCAGGGTCCGGCTAAAGGGGTTTGTCCGATCAACAGATTTTCAGGAAAAATGGCTAAGTGCGAGAGCAAGTGAACTTGTGTAGACATGACATTGTGATCAAACACTTAGCATGACTCGATGACGAGACACCAAAAACCAATGAGACAAACATGTGCTCAGTGAGACTGTCTTAAGGTTAAGAGCAACACTTGAGATAGACCTTCAAACGACCTTGACGACATTTGCGCGACAATGCTTACAACTTTTTGTGTGAGTATGACCAATGTTCACAGAGCAAAGACAACTCATGCACACAAAGACCAACCTTCAAAATCACCAAAACAAGATCACAAGCATGACAAAGCAATCAACATGCCAAAAGACGACTGTTGATCGGACAAGCAAAGGGTGTAAAAGACTCTACACGAGCTCATGGAATGAGTTCAAGTGTTTGCAACCATCAGTGGAAAAACCAAGGAAGGCTTCGAAATTTGGAAAATTTTGGAGGGTGTTGCAGCCGCTACAACACTTGGCAACACACTGATTGAATACCAACTTCTTTGTTTTGGTTCATTTTCAGCGCAAGGCCTTGGCCTTTCAAGGAGTATTGATTCGTTGTGTAGGTCACTTCGGCTTCCTCACTTGCCCCATGGACAAACATGGTTCACCTTGTATCAACTCAGTGAAACACAGCAAAAGATTCAGCCAGATCACAGTGTTTCAAAATCGGGAAGGGTAGTTTGGCTCGCGAGGTTGATATTTTCAGAGTTTAAGTTTTCATCTCCAGTGTTGCTCTGCTGCCAATAGGCCTGGACAGTACCCCGGCAAAGTCACATAGGAACATAAGCATTGCTACTGCCAGCGAGCCTGGTCAGTGCCCTAATGGAGTTGCCTGCTTCACCTCTCTACGCAGGAAGCCTTTCTCTGCTTCACCTCTCTATGCAAGAAGCCTTTCTCTTCTTTCACCTTTGTATTTTTTTTTAAAGAGGATTGTGCATATGCACTTATTATTTTGGGGGCGAAAGAGGGATCCCGACTTATTGAGAGCAGAAGAGGTTGTTCCTTCAAAGAAGCATGTAATACCTTTGATTTAGGTTTGCTCGATTAGATTTTCCCATTCTCCATTTGTACTAGTTGGATGAGCTTGAACACATAGAGCAAAAGACTGAGTACAAGCATGGGGTTTCCCAGTTTGGACACAGGTTCATGGTTTGACCAAAGCTTCCCTTATAGACGAAGCGTATTTTCCGTCAAGACTTCATCAGCCAAAAGTTACAACCAAGCACAAAGAAGACGGGCACAGGATTGGCCAAGCGATGTAGTGTCACAAAACTCCTGTACTTTAGCCACATACTTATTCAAAAGCCAGAACACAGTGCAGGACAACACTTATTTACAAAACAAAATGGAAAGACATCAAAACAAATAAAAGCAAAACAATAGAACAAGCGATAAACATGCTATGTACATAGGGCAGGGCGCGGCCCCAAATCATTGAAAATAACATTTTAAATCTTGGCCATTGATAGGAAGGTTGCCAATCCTCCCATCAAGTGATTGTAAACGATACGTGTGTTAGCCAAGTTTTTCGTGAACCGTGAAAGAACCAATCCACAGAGACTAGAACTTCGTGTGTTTGCCTTTGTCCTTGTGGGGTTTGTCCCCCTTCAAGACCAAGTCACCCAATGAGGTTGGTGTTCCCTGCAGACTTTCGATTGAACCATCTTTGATATGGTTTTGGTGGAGTGTAAATTTTTCTTTTGCTTTCATCCGTTCTTCCTGTGACTTGTGTAATGTGTCCATCCTATGCTGAACCAATAAACACGGCTTGCCTTAGGATTCTTGGGATAACTGGGGAGCAGGCAAATAGATATTTGGTGGGAGGATGGCTTCTTTTCCGTATACAAGGAAGTATGGAGATGTGTTCAGAGACGGTTTGGGTGTAACTTGGTCAGCCCAAAGAGCATTCACTAGAGCGGAATGCTAGTTTCACTATTCAGAGTAAATTGTCTTTTTTATGATGCGAATGAGATTTTTGTTTGTAGATTCGGCAAGACCATTTCCCTGTGGATAGTAGTTAGCTAAATGCTTAAGCACAACACCATATTTCAATACAAAATCATAAAATTTCAACAAAGAGAAGTAGGTTGCATTGTCAAAAATAAGTGATACAGGAACGCCAAACCTCGAAATGATGTTTTGTTGAAGGACGCTAATGACTTCCTAGTCATTGACTTGTTTGAGCGAAACTGCTTTTGTCCACCACGTGAAATAATCTATAGCAGTCAAGATGTAGCAGTGTTGCTTTGATGAATGTGGGAAAATTTCCCCAATGATGTCTAAGCCACACTGTTGGAATGGTTCGTCCACTGCAACACGATGCAGCGGGGTTGCTGACCTTCGAGTTTTGTCAATGTCAACACATCGCTAACAGACCAAGCACTTGTGGGCATAAGTGTGTGCATCTTTGAATAGTGTGGGCCAATAGAAACCAGCTCTCATGACTTTATGCATCATTGTGTTACCCGCAAAGTGACCCCTAACTGGTCCGTCATGCAGATCACGTAATACTCTCTGAATCCTGTGCTTCTAGTCACCTGAGCAAAATGCCATTATGGTGCTTTCTGTAAAGCACTTCGTGCACCAATTAGTAAGATAAGGCTTTCAGTCAAAGTGCCCTCTACTGCCGCATAGAGAAGTGAGAGGGCATGGTGTCATGCTCAAGGTACTGGCACACTTCTTCACACCAAGAGTTACTGTGTGAAGTGGGGGGTGCTCGCTCTACATTGTACATGTCAATTTCTTTCTCCCAACCGGCTAGCTCTTCTTCTTCCTCTTGCACATGCACCGCTTCCGATGCCAATCTGTAGAGACCGTGACCCTTGATGGTGTGAATTGGCTTGATGTCAAGATCATACTCTTGCAGTCCTATCATCCAATTCGCACGTCTTTCACCCAGTGCTTGTTGAACAAGCAAAGATTTGACTGTTGGGTGCGGCACAAAGGCTATGCAATGATTTTTCAACAGGTAGGGTCTGAAATGTTTACTGCCTTGTATATAACATATGCTTGTTTATCCACGGCGGGATATTGAGCTCGGGTCCCTGCAAGCTCGCGCTCACAGAGGAGATGGGACTCATTGTTGAGCTCGTCCTTCTGAGTGAGCACTGCAACGAGTGAAGTGTCGAAAGCAAATGTGTAAAGCAAGAAATATTTGTTGAAATCGGGGTTGTATAGCGCAAGTGTTTCTGCTATTGCCTCCTTGATACGGGCGAACGCGTCCTTTTACTTCTTCCCCCAGATGTAAACTGCATCCTTCTTAATCATCTCTTTTATGGGTTTGACAATCTGCGCATAATCTGAGATGAATTTCCGGAGGAAGTTGATCTTCCCCAAGAAGGACTACATGGCTTTCTTGTTCAGGGGATGAGGAATCTGCGTGATGGTCCCGAATCCGTCTGGATCTACCTTGATCCCACTCTTGGCAATGATGTGCCCAAGGAGGTTCCCCTCAAACACTGCAAAGACGCTCTTCTTGGGATTCAAGGATATCTCGTACTTGCGACATCGCTCAAAGATCTTGAGATGGCGCAGGTGGTTTGGCCGTTTTCTGGAAAAACAAAAATGTTACGTCATCAAGGTAGACCACCACACTCTATCTGATGAGCCCACAAAAGGCGATGCCCATAGCGCGCTGAAAAGTTGCGCTGATGTTTACCAGCCCAAATGGAATTCTTCAATAAGCGAATGTACCCCACTTGGTACGGAATGTAATTTTCAGTTTGTCAGGTTCTGCTATCAGAACCTGGTTATATCCCGGAAAACCGTCTAGCAAAGAAAACATTTATGCTCCAGATATTGTCTGCAAAATGTGTTCCACAAACGACACAAGGTAATTGTCTTTGTCCGAGGCACGATTCAAATTTCGGAAATCAACGCACAGGCAGATCTCCCCGGACTTCTTTCTGATAGTAACTAAGTTTGAAACCCATGTAGAATGACAAACTTTACAAATGATCTAAGCATCCAACAACTTAGTCAACTCTTTCTGAATAAGGGGCTCCAGCGATAGATGCACCTTCCTGAGCTTCTGTTGGAAAGGTTTGGCCCCTTCCTTGATTGGGATGATGTGTTGGATTATCCGCATGTGATATGTTTTCAAGTCATCGTATGTCCACGCAATTACATCATGGTACTGTCCAAATAGGCGGGTAAAGACTTGCCACTCTTCCTATGTGCAACACGTACTGAGATTCACAAAAACTTCGGATCTCTGTCTGTTCGTGCATCAATGTGGAACTGTGGGTTTTAGTGTTCCTGGGTCGCTCGAAGCAGTTCTGCAAGTCATATAGCTTCTTGAGTGAAAATACACCCTTGGGGATGAGGTTTCCTTTACTGTCATCAATTGTGTCTTGCAGAGACTGCTCATGCACGTCTTCATCTATCGTTGCGTCCTTGAAGACGTCAACATTGGCCATGAAATGTAGTATCTGTTCATCATCATCAAAAACACGTAAATTAGTGATGTTGTCAGGGATAGATGGCCTATACAAAATTTCAACGGAAAATCTATCCCTAAGCGGTGTCATCCTAGCAACTGCATTTGCCAGAGCATCTACAGCTGCATTACGCATTCTTGGTACAAAGATGATATCGAAAGCTTGGAAGTTAGAGATAAGTCGCCATACCTCTTATTGGTAACTCTTAAGACGAGGTGAAACACAATGTATGGTGTTACATACCTGACGTACCACAATCTTTGAATCACCTACCACTTTCAGCACAACAACGTTGAGGCTGATGGCTTTCTATAAACCCAAAATGAGTTCTTCATATTCGGCAATATTGTTCGTGCACTCAAACTCCAAGCAACTTGAGACTAAATGTTTCCTTTGCCTTGGGTCTATCAAAACACACCAGACTCCAGAGCCATCCTGTGTTTTGGATCCGTTGAAATACAAGGTCCACATGTCATCTGTACAAGGATCGCTTCCCGCGCGAGTACTACTAACACCACTGCTACTACTGTTACAATGTATTGTACAGGTTTCATTTCCATCAGTTGGGCAAGGAAGGAGACCCAACTGTGTGTCTGGTGCGTCCGGTGACAATGTCACATGGTTCGCGTTCAGGTTCGAGTTCGACAATGATTAAGTTCGATTCAAATTTGAATTTTATGATAAGGTTTGAATGAAGTTCGCCATTAAATTCGAGTATATATATATAATTTTCTATGTTGCCAGGAAACGTGGGTTCGGGGACGGGGACGTCTTTTTCTGAAACAGGGTGCGTGGGTTCGTCGGGGGTATATTATAATTTATATATATAATATATAAATATTATATATATTATAAAATATAATATAAGTGAATTTGTATATTTTTCAACTTTAAACAAGAAAACTAAAATACTTATGATTTAAACTTTAAATATTTAAACATGCACATCATTGAACATTCAACATTCACAATGAAATTTCAAAATTGCTAGTGTTATATTAAGTGCAAATTGGAGTTTACATACCAGTAAGAATCATGATATATGTCTATTGTCATTCTACATTCAAAATTTGCCTTGAGGCATCTCCAAACAAAACTAGGAGATTTTAAAATACTAAATTAAAAATACCTAATGGTGAACAATGGCTTCCTCAAGCCATGTCATCAACATCACTTAGATCTTCAATTAGCATGCTCTCCAAGTAGGAATCACTCTCATCTTGAGGCTCTTACTCATCCATAGCAACCGGAGGTAGCTCAATAAGGCCATCTAGTTGGATCTCCTCGCCCACACACATAGCATCATTTGTGTATTGGCCCCATCTCTTGAAAGGACCCTCCTTGTAACCAAGATCTTTTTGAGATATGAGATGAAGTGTGCTATGAATGTACACTAAGTTCTCTGCCTTCTTTGAGCCCAACCTATTTCTCTTTACTGAATGGATAAAGGCATGAGTACTCAAATTCCTCTCGAAAGATGCAGAACTAGCTACTTGGAATATTAGGGGAAGCCCATTAAATTAATTAAAAATTTAAAAATAAAAACTAAAATGAACTCCAAAGAAGCCGATTTTGGGGTTCCAAGTACCCATCATCAGGGTTCTTCGTACCTGTCAAGACAAAAGAACCCAGTTTTTTTTAATGGAGAACCCGGTTCTTCATAGAAGAACTCAGTTCTTATGGGTTCTTCTCAGAAGCACCCATACAAGAATCCGATACTTGGGTTCGAGAACCCGGGACGGGTTCGAGAATCCCACCCCCGGGTTCGGGAAACCGTGCAACATAGATTGCCACTCTCAATTCCCCCCACTCTTGAGCCCCCTACAAGTTGGTTTCTTAGTGCTGCCCTGGTGTCTTTTCCTTCCTCTTTATCCATCAATGGTTGAATGGCCCGTCGGATGATTTCTGGACTTGGTTTTGTGCAAAGTTCAACATTTTGCCCCGGAATTTGCTCCAAGTGGAATTTTAATTTGTTGATGCCTCCTGACATATGCTTGCCACACAACTTGCAAGTCAAATACATTCTATTGACCCCCCCAGTTTCGGGTGTAGCATCAGGCTCACCAAACTCCCACAAAGAATCCAAAATCCTCGACATTTTGTTTTAAACTTTGAGCTTGAATTTAAAGTTTAAACCTGGGCACAAAAAAAATTGAAACAAATTAAATTAGCAATGATCCATCAAAATAGTAGCAATTATCCATCAATTTAATGACGGAACAAAATGTCATTGTAAGAAGAAGAGATTTTTTTTGAAGAAAACAATGGATTTAACAGGGATAGGTATCATGATAATAAAGCCCTTACTGAAAAATTGCAAATGAAGAAACCATTGACTGCAGAACTTCAATGATAAGACTATCAAGGAAAGGCCACAGAACAGGCCTCACTCTTGTCTCAGATATAAGTTAATATGTTGCCTCTTGTTACAGCGAAAATGTTTTTAATTGGCTTCTTTTTAAAACAGTATGGTAGGTGTTAGTGTTACTACCGGGCCTTATAATGATGTGGTTGAAAAGTACAAGCTACATCGACTGTCTGCTTGCTGTCCCAAATTGCATAAATATATCCAAGGATATTACAACTTCTAAGTATGATTCTGCTCGTGGAATGGCTTCTTCCAATGTACATGGCTTCAAAGCATTCACATATCCTGGGGCTGAGTCCTTCATGCCATTTGTACACATAACAACTAAGTGTTGGGGAAGCTTTTTCTACCGACAAACTTGCTTGAGAGGTTTTTCTGGAATAATATCCCACTATATCCTACAGTCTACTGCTTTATATTTTTGAAGGCCATTAAATAATCTTGTTGGGTACATGCTTCAAATTTATGAAAGGCTGTAATGTGGTAAAAGTAATTTTCTTATAATTTTCCATAGGGTCTAACCTTAAAAAATAGTTTAACTTTAACGGTTTAACCTCCCAATTCAAGCATTAGGCTTAAGGCTATAATTCGACCCATCGATCCATTTACCTAAATTGTCAGGTGATAAGAGGCCATGAATCTCGGGCTTGGGCAGTGCAATTCTTGGACCTGACTGAGTAAGCTACAACGAAATTTTCGGGGCCTTCAGTGAGTGGTATTTGGTAGAAAATCTTGCTACAGGGATTCTATGATTACAAGTAGATAATGTTCAACGCTCAAGAATATTACGCCTATCAAGATTCAAGAATAATGCTTAATATGCAATGTGCATTAATCCAAAAATGGAGAAAGAAATGCAATGATATAGTACCGACAATGTTGAATACTTCGCAAATGCTATCAACGAGGTCACCAGTGTTGAGTGTTGACAATGGACTGTGGACACACCTTGCCGGCTCCTCTCCACGAACAATGAAAACTCACAAAAAAACTAAACTGAAACCACCCTTTGCGGGTCTTTATCCACGAAAAAGAATTCATGCCGATTTTTTCAATTGACTCGCGATTAAATCGGGCTTATTTCGATAAAATCGCGATTTTTTCGTTTTTGAAAAAATCGCCAAAAAATCGGCCGATTTAATCCTTTCGCCCAAAAAATCGTAATTTTAGGAATAAATCCTGATTTTTTCGGGACTTTTTCCACACTGGTTTTACCCTAGAAACAGTGCTCCAACCTTCGGTGATGACTTCTCCTTCTTCGCTGCACTGGAGGCTCCTTATACTCGTCCTTTTTCACCTTTTTCTCGGTCTTCTTTGCTCGCTAATTGCAGAGGTAGATTGCTTGTTGTTTGAGGGAGTGGACAACCTCTACATATAGAGGAGTGTCCCTCCTTTAGGCCGACTTGAGGCCGACTTAAGTTTCCTTCATCATTTTTGCTCCTTTGATGATGTCGTTGCATGGAGAGGACTAGTCTTTGCTTGGAGGGATATTCTTTGACTGTTATACAAATATGTACATGCTGTAACATGCCCTTAAAGGTCCTCAAACTTTTCTTTTGACTCTTTGACTCACCTATAGCACTTTGACATGTGCTAGACCTATTTCAATGAGAAAGAAACTCATTAATAAATATAACAAAAATAATATTTCTTTTCTTGAATAAATACAAAGATCAAAAGTACATTTATTAAGACCGAACCTAGTTACACTTTCTTCAACACTCCCTCTTAACTAGGGAGGTGTTCACAAATCATTACAAGGTGTTTGGCTATTTTTGAATCTTGAAGAATTCACATAAGAGAAATCGGATTGGCAATCCATCTGTTATAGCATCATAGTAACCAACATTGTTCATAGCAAGGCCTTGATTAACAACTCAATCTCTCATAAGATCAGAGCACAATGTTGGTGAGACCAATGACTTCTAGACACCTTAGTCATTGTCTCTCAAGGTACATACCCACTCGAGTGTTCATTGAGTATGACCTTCTAGGACTATTCTTGTGTTGGGTTCCCAACTCTCAAAGAATATCAGTCCCCTTGGTTACTCTTGCCTTGGATGTCCTACACATCCTCAAAGAGTATCGGATGCCAGATGATTACCCAATCCTCCCAATCTTTCGTCCCAAGTGAAGACAAGAATGTTGTGTCTATCTCTTCCTCTTAATTGAGGAAGACATGCCCAAGTTTCCTTTGACAAGGAATTTGCCGAAGCTCCTTTGTAGTTGGCAACTTGTTGGAAATCCTTCTTAACTAGGGACTTGTCCATTCATCAACAACTTCCTTTTCATGGGTCCTTCAGCTGCTTGATCTCCTTCTTTCCTTTGATGTCATGAAGTCTTTGTTTGAACTTCTTCTTGGTAGGGCACCGACGATCGATCACTTTCCTTCCTAGTTTGTCATGTCATTGCTCCCTTCGTGGAAAGTGGCCTTCTTGATATATATAAGGTCCTTTTGTCATCTGGCTACTCCTTTGTCATCTTGTCTGTGCTTCAGAATACTTATCACGTGGATGCTTAGTTGTACTTGCTTGTTCCCATACTTTGATTTAGTAGCCCTTCATGACTTCATCTTGGTATTGCTTCAACATCAAATGGTGCTTTTGCTGGATGGCTTCTTCATCATGACATCTTTGTATAGTTGAATCAATTATCTGCACCTTACTATCTATAAGGCCTTCATAGGTGTCAAGGGTCCTTGGATCTTTTTCTTCCTTTGTCAGAGTGTCATGCCTTCTTTCAAGAGATGTTAATGAATCTTGTCAGATAGTGATTCTTTTTGACCACAATGTTCTTCACATGCTTGATATCTTTCTTCATTTGCCCCTTCTTGATCTCGTTCCTCGTTTGCTTCTTCTTGGATTGATTAGTCAACCAACTTATACTCCTTATGGGAGCACTTCTTCATGTTGACCTTTATTGCATTGTAGTACATGCGTTGGAGCATATCATTGGTGAAAGAGATCCTTTTATTCTTGATCATGCTTCTAGAACTTTTCCCATGACACAATATATATGATGACATGAATTAAACTTTGATGCATACATACCTCATCTTGATTCTGCTTTGATCATCTCAGCTTCATTTGATAGTTCTCCTCGATTGGTGTAGCCTTTCTTGCTTCATCTTCTCTTGCTTGCATATCATCCTTTCTTGAATCCCATAAATGGGACTCCCAATGAGACATCTGCCCTTATGTATGAACCTTATTTTGAAGATTCTATCAGAGGATCTTGAAGACCCTTATCTTGCAAATGTTTCTTCCTTTGATGATGGACGCCTTCCAAGAATTTTAATCATGATCAATTATTATTTTATTGTGGATGAGGTCCTATAATAGGTATGCTCCTTCTATATGAATTTCTTGAGCTATATTGACACCATGCTCCTATATTCTAAATGATATCTTTAAGCATGCATTCTATTCTATTTCTATATGCTCCTATACTACTCAAAACTTTGAAAGAAGACTTTTTGTAAAGAGGTTGACTTAGTCATAGTAGAAATCTGGAGGATCTTCCTTTTTTTGCTTCTTGTCTTCTTCTTCCACTTCTTGAGTTACATGAGCTTCTTCCCTTTTTCTCTTGTTGTTGTTGTCCTTCTTAAGTTTAGGACAGTCCCTTTTGTAGTGTCCATATTCTTGGCATCCAAAGCATTGGACTTTGGACATATCTCTATTACTTGATCTCCGTGGACCAAATTTGCGAAATTTTCCTTTTCTCTTGGCCATGGTTGCAAATGCTTGCTCCTTTGATCCCACATCATCTTTTGCTTTGAGTCTAATTTCCTCTATCTTGCATAGAGACCATAATTCACTTAGTGGGGTAGCTTCCTTCTTGGAAAAAATGCTTGATGTGAAGTTGCCCCAATCCTCAGGTAGAGCATTGAGTACTACAGTTGCCTATTAGACATGACTTCCCCTAGCTCTTGAAGTTGATCCCTCATCTCAGAGATGTTCATGAATTATGGAGCTATTCCTTCCTTTGGTATCTTGATCTTGTACAAATCATTTCGTAGCGATATCACTTCTCTGACTGTACTTACCGAGAATAGCTCTATTAGCTTGTCATAAATTTCTTTTGATGTTTCAAATTTGGAGACATAAGGAATGAGAGAGTCTTTGATGGATTCTATTAGAATCCTTTGAGCTCTTGTCTCATCCTTATTATACTTGGCTAAGGCTTGAGTTTGTTTCTTCGCAGGGATACTGATATTCCCTTTGATGTGATCTACAAGTTCATTCTCTTTGAGAAGTAAATCAGTCCTTTTCTTCCATGCAAGGAAGTTAGTGGTCCCAACCAATTTGTTTCTTTCCTTGCAAAAAGACATTGATGTATAATCAGGAGGGAACATATACTTACTTGATAGAGTTTGAAGTGTAGTGGACTTGCTTTCTTCTTGAAGACTTGATGGCTTGCCTTCCTTAGATCTTGATGCTCTTCAAGTTGATTCCTTCAAATGGACTTGCTTGATGATGAGATTTACTTGATGACATAGTGCTTTTCCTTTTTAAGATGGTGTAGCTTGATGTAGGTCCCTCTTTGATTTGCTCTTCTTGTTGGTGCCTTTATACAAGGTTTTTCTTCTTGCTTTGTAGTCTTCCTTGATGAATAGTAGATGGTAGACCTTCTTGTCCTTGATGTGATTGAAACTTCTTGGCTTGATGCTTCAACTTGTAGATGTTCTTGAGATGTCCTTCATCGATGAGTCACCTTATGAGTGTTCTTGAGATGCCCTTTCCTTGATGTGTCACCTTAGCTCCGATACCATGTTGAAGAATCTAGGGCAATTAGATATAGTAGGATTCTTCTAGACTTGATAAGAATTTGTGAAGCTCTTTTACAATTTATCTTGTTAGCTTAATCTTCTTTTCTTCTTATTAATGCATGTGTTTACTTCAAACTACTACCAAAAACATAAGAACAAGAACACAAAGTGTTGGCTCTCTACCAGGGCAAAACCTCTCTCTCTTAGAGAGGAAAACCCTTTCATAAATTTCTCTTATTGAAGCTTCTTATTGATCAAAGCCAAACCCTAGATCCTTGACAGAATATCCTCCACGCACAAGTCAAGTCCTTCCTCCTTCCCGCACTTCGTTCCCCGGCACTTCGTCCTCCTTCTTTTGACACTTCGTTCTTCTTACAATTGTTGATAGTCCTTGTTGCACTTGCTCTAGAAGAGAAATTTATCCTTGATCTTTTAGTGAGACCCTTTACTTGTGATGATCCCTTCCATGGTCTTGACCAACGAAGCTCCTTCTTCAAGGTGTAGTTGTAGACTTGATATGACTGTCCTGTAGCCTTGAATTCACGCATGTGTGGGAGGTTTCCTTGAGTATTTGGTTCCTTTCTTCTTTGATTGAGAGAGTCTCTTCTTCGCTCTAGTGGGAGGCCTTATAGGCCTAAGTTTCAAGCCCGAACAATGAGAAGTACGAGATTGTTATGTTGCCGTTGTTATGATTGTAGAAATGCCTCCTTTTCTCGCACGTGTGACTGTTTTACCCTACACGCAATCCTCCAACCTTCGGTGATGACTTCTCCTTCTTCGCTACACTAGAGGCTCCTTATGCTCGTCCTTTTTCACCCTTTTCTCGGTCTTCCTTGCTCGTTGGTTTTAGAGGTAGATTGCTTGTTGTTTGAGGGAGTGGACAACCTCTATATATAGAGGACAATCCCTCCTTTAGTTCGACTTGAGGCCGACCTGATAACTGTAGGTCGACTTGAGTTTGCTTCATCATTTTTTCTCCTTTGATGATGTTGTTCCATGGAGAGGACTTGTCTTTGCTTGGAGGGATATTCTTTGAATTCTATACAAATATGTACATGGTGTAACATGCCCTTAAAGGTCTTCAAACTTTTCTTTTGACTCTTTGATTCACCTATAGCACTTTGACATGTGCTAGACCTATTTCAATGGGCAAGAAACTCATTGATAAATATATCAAAAATAATATTTCTTTTCTTGAATAAATACAAATATCAAAAGTACATTTATGAAGACCGAACCTAGTTACACTTTCGCCAACATTCACAACCAAAATAAAATTTTATACTTCGTTGACAATATTTGATGGAGCTAAAAGGATGCAATATACAAGATTGACCTCTAGGAACATTCTTTCATCATTTACTATGGGTAATGCATGCAATCCTTCCAATAATTTCAATGTTCTCATAAATTCACATTTAATTAGGGCACATTAAATATCATAAAATAACATTCCATACATACATTTAACAAGGTGTATTGTTCCTTCCTAGAATAACACATTAAATATCATGAAATAACATTCCATACATTAGACATTTAACAAGGTGTAATGTTCCTTCCTAGAATAATTTACCTAAAGTTAATTTCACAATTTTGCACTTTTGACTATTATTGGGGCCCACAAAATTTTGGGTATGAGACTTAAGAGATGGGGGCCGAAATAATTTTTTTAGTGGAATGTGGGGGCAACACCCACATGTAATACACACCCCTTGAAGAGGGGAGTCAAAGTTGCCAAGGAAAGAGGTTGAAATGGTGGATGGAGTGACCCACATGGGAAGGCAAGTCAAAATTATAAATAGAAGGGCCATAACAACTATTGGGGTCTTTTGTCAACTTAACTATTTTCTTGTTGCTCAAGATGTTTAGCTTTGTCACAACTGCTGCTTACCACAAAGCTTTCGAAGGGGAGAGCTCACCCTTCTTTCGGTTGACCTTGAGTGCCACACTAGGGAGGTAAACTTGCTGTTACATTGGTGGGGGATTTGGGGAGATTCTGGGAGCATCTTTCAGCCATACCTCTCAGCTAATTCGTGCTCCAAAAGGACGCAATAGGGGATCATGTGCCATTCATTTTAGCTATTTTTCAGGGGGTGTTTGCCGAGAGAAATTAAGTGAAGCTGCTCCAGTGGAAGGCTAAGCCTTGTGAGGAGTTTTGGGGCCAGAGATTGCTGCTTTGGGGCAGATCGAAGTTCTCTTCTGCAGGGCTTTCACAAGAGACTAATTCTGGGCACACATGGGGAGTAGAGGAAGGGATTTGTGGAGCTGGGTTGTGTATGGGAGTTGAGGAAGTGATTTGGGGGAGTGAAACTCAACATTTTGGAGTGATTGGAGTGCTGCTACATTTATTTTTCCAGGAAGGCCGTATTTTCCAGCCAGTTGAGGAGGACGTGGTATTTGGGGTTCAATTTCAGGGGGTCAGAATTAGACCAAACCCTTTCCGGGTTTTTGTGGGTTTGTTTAGAAGAGCCCAGGGCTAATTTTGCAGATTTTTTTAGCACCAGAGAGGGTCTTTTAGCAGTTTCTTTCCAACAGACAGAGTAGTTTCTCCAGGGTAGCGCATGGCATATTTGGGGCAACTCATCTCCACATCTGGGCATTGTGTTTTCCAACCCGGGGCTTGTCTAGCTTGCCATTTTAGCAAGCCAAGGTGCACTCCTTTCATAACCCATTGTACTATTTCTCTATATATATAATAAAATGGCGCAGCTGGATATTGTTTTTGGAGATTTTCTGGGTGTATACTTATATTTCTAAATTTTGTGTGTTCATGTTAGTTTTTGCTTTGTTTATCACTACATTTCATAAGTAGGAATATTACAATGGTGTAAGAGCGCATAATCTTGGTTCAACCTATGGAAGAAGCTTTAGTCTATGACACAAGAGGATAAGCAGAACATCACTTATAGGAGGCACAAGTATAGAAGTAGAGAAAGGTAGCTACAAATTACTCCTGATCCAGTGACCGTTGAGCTGGAGGTTGAGAGGCCAGACATGGGGGTTAATGGGGGAGACACGATGAGTAAACAAGCGGAGTTTGCCCAACATCATTTGAAGGCCATCAACGATTTGTCTAAGGGCATTGATGAGCTGAGGCAGCGAAACTGCAACAACAATAAGGGCAAGGGGAGTTAGGGAGAAATTCATCTGGGTGAAGGCTTGGGTACTTCACACCACCATGCAATGAATACAACCAACATACCACATGTTTCTAGTACATCACCCAGTTCAACCATCCCCACATTTCTAACTTCTGGTGTTGAAGGGTTGCAAGGGCAGGAGGAGATGCCCATGGTGGACTATTTTGTGGAGTATCAGTCCTATGTGCCTGATATCAAAGAGGCCATCACCTTTAAGTACTTCTGCCAACTAAAGGGCAACAATAGGAGCAAGGGATAGAGTGGAGGAGGCTACACACATGGCATCGATTTACATCACATTATGGGGAGATTATTCCTCTTGACTTTTGATGGTTCACCTTAGAGCTCAGCCAGAGCATGGGTTGAGAAGTTAGATGTCTACTTCCAGCTCAACCAGATGACAGAGGTGGAGGTAATTAAAATTGCCACATTGCACTTCGAAGGGGAAGCCCATGATTGGTGGTTCCATGGGTTGACCATGATGGGGCATGTAGGAGTTACAACCTATGAGGATTTCACTCGGAGGGTATTGGAGCGTTTCGAGAGGAGAGACCCTGAGGAATACTTTGGGGAGATAACACGACTCAAGTAGATTGGGAGTGCTGAGGCCTATATCTCGGAGTTTCTGAGATTATCAGTGATGGTGCCCGATTTATCAGAGGCTAGGAGGGTCTTCATGTTCTTGGAGGGGAAAGTAGAGCCGTTGAGGGGTTTGGTTAGGTTCAACAGGCCCACCACTTTGTAGGATGCAGTCAGTAGAGCCCGGGACTTGTAGGATGCTCTACCCAGAACCAAAACGTAGATACCACCCAAACCGATGTTCCAACTATGAAAATTCCTAAATCTAACATATCAAAAACCCCTACTATAGTTTCTAGTTTACTATCTCCTACTTGTTCTTTACATTAACAAGTTATTTAATTGCAAAAGCATCGAAGTAAACACAAATGAAACCTTCACAGATATACAGATCATGCACTCAAGTAAACAAAAACAATAACACAAGGGACACCGTTATTTTTGGACAATCGTCCCCGGAAAAACCCAATGCAGGAAAACCGGTGCAGCATATATGAGGGTTTTATTATTAAGCAAATTTCGTGAATACAACTAGGGTACCAGAATTGGCTCACCCAACAAAGAATGGCAGTAGTACCTCTATTCAAAGATAGATATTTCAGCAAATTAGCAACCGGATGATCAATCCCATAGACTCTGACTATTCCTTGTGCTGGACAGTGAAAGCTGCTCCAAGCACTGCTCTGGAACCGCGTCACCCTTTAGGAACCGTGTCACCGTCTCCCAGCTGATCTTCTCTTAGTCTGCCCCATAAAATCTCCCCAGCATTGCCTCTGAAGCCCTCAACCTCTACAACCTTCTGCGTCACCCTCTACAACCTTCTTCATCAACTCTCCTGCCTCTGCGTCAGCCGTTCTAGGGCCTGCACTATCTCTCCTGCACTACGCTGCCTCTCTGCTATGTATTCTTCAGCCTTAGATGAAAATCCCTTGTTGAAATGCCTCTCGGTGCAACTTTGATCACTAACTTGATTTCCTCAACAAACCTTGCCCCAGAAAATCGAATTCTTGATCTCTCTTGGTGTGTCTCCAACTGACCCTCAAGCCTGCTCTTATACTTTTCCTGTTGATGATTCAACGACCGAGATTAAGTCTTTAATCAACGACTAAGATTAAAACTGGCTTGGTCCTCGTCACTTAAAACTTTCTCACCCATTTTATATTAATATTTTTATTTTCCTAAGTTTAGACTTAGGGACCCATTAAAAAATATTAATTATTTTAATATCTCTTCATTCGGGTGGAATTTCTCCAAACAATTTCTGGGTCTTGGAGATCTCATATGCCTAGCCTCTCCACCAAATTTCATGGCTATAGCACATCCGATGCTACCCAAAATCAACACTCCCTCTTAGCGAGGAATGTGCTCTAGCAATGCTTGACCATAGAAGCATCACACTGATCCTCTGCATCAGTCCTCTATGCTGATATTTGCCCTGCTGCCCCACATCCATTGCACTGCTACTCTCTGTACTGCTGCCCATGACACTGCCACTTCCATTGCTTCACCTATACTACAACTCCCTCTCAAAATGCTGCTTCATGCTGCCCATAACACTGCCATTGCTAACTGCTGCACTGCAACTTAGTTACTGAGAAGTAAGTAACTGACTTCACCCAAACACTGACATCCTGGTCAGTTTGGAAGCCTAGTGATGCTAAAGCTACCTCTGTTGCTATCCTGCGCTCCTTCTGCTGCCATTGTGCTACTGAAACCTCTTTTGTGCCTCTCACACTGCGGCAACCTCCACTGCGTTGCTACAGACTTTTGCACTCTAGCATTGCCTTTTTGCTCCATCACACCTTGCTCCACTCGACACTTGTCATCATGCTACTGTCGTTAAGGGCTCCCGTAGCCGTATGTGATCTAAGACTTTGGGCACCTCAAGGATCATGCTCCCCCTCTGTAGTTGTCTCGAGTACAGCTCTATGTCTCCCCACCTCTTCTTTAGAGGTGCATGAGCACTCATGGCACAATTGTCATTAGTCTCGACATCCTTCTCCGCCTTTGCTGGAGCAACCTTTGAGTCAAAAGATTCTCCCTTGCCTTTCTTCCTGGGTTACTGAGATGCATAATGTCCCAACTCCCCATAGTTGAAGCACTTGACCTTGGAGATGTCTTTCTTCTTCCTCTTCTGAACCCCCTCCTATCCCGTTGATGCGAGAGTTGCATCCTCCTCTTCCTCCTTGTTTCGAACTCCCTTAATACTACTCCCCACCTTGGTCATTCTCCTGAGCTCTTCCTATCGAAGAGTTGCCCACATCTCCTCCCAACTGGGGAGAGGAGCCCTGCCTAAGATGCTTTGGACAAATGTCTCCCACTCCTCAGAGACTGCATTCAGGGCAGTCTTGACCATGAACTCTGGATCTAGTGTAGATCCCACGGAAGTAAGCTAGTCGCGAATCCCTTGCAACTTGAGAAGGAAGGGATCTATGTCTTCTCCTTTCTGCATCTGATATGACCTCAAGTGATTTTCCAACAACATCTTCCGCTGCACAGAAGAGCCCTGGTATAAGTTGGTCAGGGTCTGCCACATCTCCCTTGTTGTGTTCTTCTCAGCAATATGTGGTATTACATGATCCTTGATCCCGTCTAGGATCATGCATTTTTCCTTTGTTTGGGCCTCCTCATACTTCTCATTTGCATCAGGGTCAGCTGGGATAGCTGCTGTTCTCAAGGCATAGTCCTTGATGCGATGTTTATCCAGGATTGCCAGGATCCTAGCCTTCCAGATGACAAAATTGGAAGCCCGGTCCATTCTGTCCTGATCCCTCAATCCGTTCACTACCATCTTTGCTTCTCTTCTCTAGACTCCCTCTGAGTCTTGATTTCCCTCTCGGAAATCCTTTGGCCAATTGTCGAATCACTCCTCTCCAATCCTCCTTTGTCGCTGCAACCTAGATCTAGATTTCTTGGCTAGAAATTTGTCGAGGTAGTGCTTTCCTCTACCTTGGTTCAATATCCTTAGACATTGTTCTACACTGATAGAAACAACATCCCACTAGCTCCTCCAATCAAAACTTGCACAACACCCTTAGCCCCGACAACTTGAAGTATTTGAGCCCTTCTGGCTTTGCGCAATCACAGCGAGAGCTGGATCAACTCCTCCTGGCCACTGCGTCAACTCTTCCTGGCTGAGAAAGATGACTTGGCACTGCATAGGCTTGATCTTCCCCCCCTCTGCCTCTGCACTGACCTGGACAACTGACGTAGCTACTGTGTGGGTTCCTCCTAGCTACTGTGTCTTCCTCTCCTGGCTTAAAATGCTGACGCAGGCACTGCGTGAGCCTTTGCGTCACTCCTCCTTTTGCGTCTTTGGCTTTGGAACAACATTGTCTCTCGGGACAACTGCTTATCTACTGCAAACTCTCAGATTTCTTAGCTGATGCCATTAATTGCCTGTGATCTGCAATCCCTCTAATACCATGTGAAAATTCCTGAATCTAACACATCAGAAATCCCTACTGCAATTTCTGGTTTACTATCTCCTATTTGTTCTTTACATTAACAAGTTATTTAATTGGATAAACATCGAAGAAAACACAAATGCATCCTTCACAGATATACAGATCATGCACTGAAGTAAATAGAATTAATAACACAAGGTACACTGTTATTTTTGGACAATTGTGCCCGGAAAAACCCAATGCAGGAAAACCGGTGCAACATATATGAGGGTTTTATTATTCAGCATATTTCATGAATACGACTAGGGTGCCAGAATTGGCTCACCTAAAAGAGAATGTCTTCGGCAGTATTACCTCTATCCGGAGATAGATATTTTGGCAAATCTGCAACCGAATGATCAACCCCATAGTGACTCTGATTGTTCCTTGTGCTGGACAACGAAAGTTCCTCCAAGCACTGCTCTTAGTCTGCCCCACAAAATCTCCCCAACACTGCCTCTGAAGCCCTGCGTCAGCCTTTACGGCCCTCTAGACTACTTGTGTCAGCCTCTACGACTTTTGCGTCAGCCTCTACGGCCCTCTACACTACCTACGTCAGCCTTTGCGACTTCTGCATCAACCACTACGGCCTTCTGCATCCTCTGTGTCAGCTCCTGCTGCCTCTGTGTCAACGCTTCTAGGGCTTGTGCTATCTCTCCTGCACTGCACTGACTCTCTGCTATGTATTCTTCAGCCCCAGATGAAAATCCCTTGTTGAACTACCCCTCGCTGCAACTCGGAACACTAACTCGATTTCCTCAGCAAACCCTGTCCCAGAAAATCGAATTCTTTATCTCTCTTGGTGTGTCTCCAATTGACCCTCACACCTCCTCCTATACTTTTCCTGAAGACGATTCAACGGCCGAGATTAAGTCCCTAATCAATGCTAAGATTAGAACTGGCTTGATCCTTGTCACTTAGAACTTTCTCACCCATTTTATAATAATACACATTAATATTTTTATTTTCTTAAGTTTAGACTTAGGGACCCATTAAAAAATATTAATTATTTTAATATCTCTTCATCTGGGTGGAATTTCTTCAAACGATTTCTAGGTCTTGGAGATCTCATGTGACCTAGCCTCTCCACCAAATTTCATGGCTAGAGCACATCCGATGCTACCCAAAATCAACACCAATAGAGGGGGAGAGAGACTAGGGCCCCACCATCGAGAGCTAACCAAGGGCATGGACAATTGGACGAGGACACAGAGAGAGACCTCTGGACGAGGAAGCTATGCTTCACCTGTCAGGAGCCTTGGGCATCAAGCCATAGATTGACAATGAGCAAGGCCCATTACATTGAGGTTTTCTCTGATAGTGACCAAGAGGATGATGAAGAGTTGGAGATAGGCGGGGGTGACAGCGAGACACAGGTTGAGAGGGGACCACATCCACCACCACCATCAGGGGGAGCACTTTTCGCACTGACATTAGGGTTCCTTGCATCCTTACGTGGGTTTGAATTTGAGAATTAGAGGCACTGTGCGGGGGTAACATGTCTCAATTTTGGTAGACAGTGGGGCCACCCACAATTTCATCAATGCACAAATGGTTCAGAGGCGGGGTAACACTACCGAGGAGTTTGAGGGGTTCTCAGTCCTTGTGCTGGGGAATAGGACATGCAGTGTACCCGATATGCCCCCGTTTTGACAGTGACCATGGGGAACTATTCAGTGATGGATCATTTCTTTGTGGTGAATGTACCAGACACCAATGTGGTGATGGGTGTCCAGTGGCTCTATTCTCTTGAACGGGTCACTATGGATTGGAGGAAGTTCGAGATGAAGTTTATGAGGCCGAAGGGCAAGCTAGTTGTTCTCTAGGGCATGCATTCATACCCCCCACAAACAGTTTCAGGCTTCAGCACATAGGATGGAGGCTGACTTGAGACATGGGGACATTGAGTGGGTAGTAGAGTTGAGGATTTATGAGGCTGGGAGTCAGCCCAAGCTACCACACCTCGACATTCAGGCCATCCTAGAAAGGTATCCGGTAGTGTTTGGGGACATACCACCAACTTGACCACCTGACTGAGGGTTTGAGCACACGATTGAGCTAGAGCCGGGGGTACATGCGGTCATTGCCACTCCATATAGACATCCTAAGGCACACAAGGATGAGATTGAGTGAGCCATTCAAGAGCTGCTGGCACTTTGGCACATTAGGCCTAGCTCTAGCCCGTTTGCTTCATCAGTTGTTTTGTTGAAGAAGGATGCGATGTTGCACATGTGCATAGATTACCGAGAACTCAACAAGTAGACCCTGAAGAATCGCTACTTGATTCCACACATTGATGAGCTAATGGATGAGCTTAAAGGAGCCAAATACTTCTCTAAGATAGACTTGCGTTCAGGGCACCACCAGATCAGAGTGAGGGATCAGGACGTCCCCAAGACGACCTTCAGATGCCACTATGGGCATTTTGAGTTCTTGGTTATGCCTTTCGGGCTGACCAACACACCTGCTACTTTCCAGTTCTGCATGAACCATGTGTTACATGGGCAGTTGTGGAAATTTGTATTGGAATTCTTCGATGACATTCTGATCTATATCAGGACCTGGGAGGAGCACCTACAACACTTGGAGGTGGTGTTGTGCATTTTAGAGGGGCAACAATTCTATGACAAGTTGTCCAAGTGTGAGTTTGGGTTGACAAAGATGCTTTATTTGGAGCATATTATTGGAGAGGATGACGTGAGGGTGCATGAGGAGAAGATTAGGGCCATTTGGGATCGGCCAATACCCTGGAATGTGACTAAGTTGAGGGGATATGTGGGCATTGCACCTAGTACAAGAAGTTCATGAAGGACTTCTCACAGTTGGCAACTCCCCTCACTGATTTGACCAAGCAGGGGGCCTTCACATGGACATATAGGGCACATACATTGTTTGAGCACCTCAAGGAGGTGATGAGCAATTGTCCAGTATTAACACTCCCTGATTTCACGCAGCCATTCACCTTGGAGTGCGATGCATCAGGTGAAGGCGTTGGCGCAAATTTGTCACAGGATGGCCACCCCATCGTGTTTGAGAGTTGAAACTCCTTCCACATGAGAGGTCGTATTCTATTTATGACAAGGAGATGTTGGCCATTAGGGCACGACAGCGCTTGAGCACCTCGAGGAGGTGATGGGCCGCTATCCAGTATTAGCAGTCCCTGATTTCATGCAACCATTCACCTTGGAGTGCGATGCATCAGGTGAAGGCGTTGGTACAACTTTGTCACAGGGTGACCACCCCATCACGTTTGAGAGCTAGAAACTCCTTCTGCATGAGAGGTCGTATTCCCTTTATGAGAAGGAGATGTTGGCCATTATGCATACATTGGCCACTTTCCGGCAGTACTTAGTGGGCAACATGTTTAGAGTGAAGACTGACCACACAGTCTTAGCTATTTTCTGGGGCAGAAGGACGTCAATGACAGGCGGCAAAAGTGGGTCAGCAAAGTTCGGGCCTACTATTTTGCTATTGACAAACACAATGTAATAGCGCATGCATTATCCAAGGGGTCTGTGACACTTTCATGCATGAGAATCTACTATGATTGGAAGGCATAGTTGTTGATAGAGTACTCCAAAGATCGACGGGCGTGCGAGATCTTGGAGGGCATACATACTGATGAGCGCTAAGGGGTGATGGTCGACGTCATCTCAAGGGACACATATAATTGGTGTTGGGTTCATAGTTGAGGGAGAAGATTCTCCATGCAGCCCATGACTCTTGTAATGTTCCAAACATAAATAAACAATGATACGCAAAGCAAAAACGATTTATACATAGAAAAATCAAACAATTAGCCAATGCTCAATACAATCTAGAAATGAGAACCAACTGAGCCATTTTATTAATGAAATGGAGCAAGTACAATAATGTGGAGAAATGCACTTGGGCTTGCCTTAAGGGCAAGCTTGACAAAACCTAGCTGATAAACAATAATCTTAAAGTTGGAAAATGATTGCTCCTCTAATGCTTTGCGCTGTCCCCTAGAAACTGCACTGCTGGCTAGAAAGGAACTGCAAGAAACCCCCTCTCCGGTGGTAAGAAAATGTTGAAACTTTAGCCCCAAGCTCCTTGGCCAAAACCCAAAAAGGGTTTGGCTTGAATCCAACCTCCCAAATTCGGCCTCCAATATGCCCTACACCCTCCAAACTGCTCAAGAAATACGGCTTGCAAGGAACACCAATGAAATCCTCCTCCAAGCTCAGAAATTGAAGCAATCTCCTCTCCAAGTGTTTCCCTTAACCTCCCCGATAAAGTTCAGCCTTAAAGACTAATACTCCACCCTCCACATGAGCACCAAGTGTTGCCTCTGTGCTGGCCCAAGGAGTGCGAAAGTCACCCTGCAAAGTAGCACACTCCTCCAACTCCCAAACTCTCCAAAATGACAACAATCCTCCTATGCCTCCTCTTCGGAAAATCTCTCACCAAAACTCCACTGCAAGACACCACAAGCAAACTTGACCTCCTCTTTACTGTGTCCTCTAGTAATATGCACCACTTCGAGATGAATGCAACTGCTGGAAATCACAATGGGATACTCCTGAAGAATGAAGAAAAACCTTCCTAGGGTGGCACTCGAAGCCCCCAGAAGAAAGGGTGAGCTCTTTGCTTGAAGAACTCATGCTAAACAACAAGTGACTCGGCTAAGCAACTCAAGCAACCAAAGAGAAATCAATATGCCAAAAGATGAATGAACTGAGGAGAGTTGCCTTCCTTATATAGATTTCGTGGAGCACTTTTCCCTCCAATTCTACTTCCATTGTGGGCCCTCGCTTAACCATCTACAAGCAAAACTTAACCACCTCCATGCAATTCGAACTAGGGAGTGCGTATTTCCCTAGTCTGGGTGGCCCCCATGTGTAACTTAACCACAACAAAAATAACTTTCCCTAAGTTTAATCTCCTAATAAAATCAAATGGGACCCACTATCTCCAAAATTGCCCCCCCCCATAATATAATAATTAATCTTGTTCCAAATTAACTCAGGAAGGGACATGACAACTCCACGTTGTTAGGACACCAGGGGTTCTCGAAAATGTATAGGACGGCCAGAGAACGCTTCACGTGAAAGGGCCTCAAGGGAGATGTGTTGAGGCATGTGCAGGAGTGTGAGGCTTGTCAGAGGAAGAAGGGAGAGTTGACCCATTCGGTTGGGTTGTTGTAGCGACTTCCCAGTCCTGAAGAGAAATGGGAGAGTATCTTTATGGATTTTATCACAGGGCTTCCCATGGTGTAGGGTAGAGATTATATATACGTGGTGGTGGGTCGGTTGACTAAGTATGCACACTTCTTTGCTATTCCAGCCCGGTATTCTGCTTCACAAGTAATAGAGTTGTTTTTCAGAGAGGTCTTCTGTTTGCATGGTCTTCCCAAGACCATAGTCAATGCCAGGGACAACCACTTCATGGGAGCATTCTAGCAGGAGCTTTTCTGATTAGTGGGCACAAATCTCACCCGTGGTACCAGTTACCACCCACAAACAGATGGTCAAATTGAGAGAGTCAATAAATGGCTGGAGGGCTACCTACGAAACTATGTGACTGGGCAACAATGAGCATGGATCCGGTGGTTGCATGTGGGAGAGTATTGCTACAACACCACCCATCACATGTCCATCGGTATGTCACCTTTCCGTGCTTTGTATAGATATGATGCTTTGTCTTTTGCTGACATTGTTTTTGGAGACAACCGGGTCCTAAAGGCTAAATGTTTGGTTCAAGAGAGCCAAGATATCCTTAAGGCTCTCAAGGACAACCTGCTGACAACCCAGTGTCAACATGAATTGTATGTAGACAAGCATATCGTCGAGAGGCATTTTGAGGATGGGGACTTGGTCTTTTGGCGACTACAGCGATACAGACAGTCCCCGCTAAAGGATAAGGGGGCCAAAAAGCTACAACCCCATTTTTATGGGCCATACAAGGTGATCAAGAGAGTTTGAGAGGTGGCTTATGAGCTGGGGCTTTCACCCAAAAGCAAGATCCACAACGTTTTCCACTTCTCATGCCTCAAAAGGTGTTGGGATAGGTGACAACAATCACAAAGTTACCTCCGCTGGACAATGAGGGACATCTAGTGTTAGAACTAGAGGCCATTTTGGATACTATAGAAAGGAAGTTGAGGAGCAGAGCTATTAGGGAATTTTTGGTATGCTGGAGGAACTTACCTGATGAAGATGCCACTTGGGAGGGTGAGTACATACTTCAACATCCAACACTGTAGTTACTTGGGGACAAGCAACATTTGGGAGGGGAGGACTGTAATGTTCCTTCCTAGAATAATTTCCCTAAAGTTAATTTCACAATTTTGCACTTTTGACTATTATGGGGGGCCACAGAATTTTGGGGATGAGACTTGAGAGATGGGGGCCGAAATAATTTTGTTAGTGGAATGTGGGGGCCACACCCACATGTAATACGCACCCCTTGAAGAGGGAAGTCAAAGTTGCCAAGGAAAGAGGTCAAAATGGTGGATGGAGTGACCCACATGGGAAGGCAAGTCAAAATTATAAATAGAAGGGGCATAATAGCTATTGGGGTCTTTTGTCAACTTAACTATTTTCTTGTTGCTCAAGTTGTTTAGCTGGGTCACAGGTTCTACTTAGCACAAAGCTTTCCAAAGGGAGAGCTCACCCTTCTTTCGGTGGAACTTGAGTGCCACCCTAGGGAGGTAATTTTGCTGTTACATTGGTGGGAGATTTGGGGAGATTCTGGGAGCATCTTTCGGCCATACCTCTTAGCTAATTTATGCTATAAGAGGACGCAGTAGGGGATCATGTGCCACTGATTTGAACCATTTTCTAGGGGTGTTTGCTGGGAGAAATTAAGTGTAGCTGCTCGAAGGGAAGGCTAATCCTTGTGAGGAGTTTTGGGGCCAGAGATTGCTGCTTTGGGGCAGATTGGATTTCTCTTCTCCAGGGCTTGTGCATGAGACTAATTCTGGGCACACATGGGGAGTTGAGGAAGGGATTTGTGGAGTTGGGTTGTGTAGGGGATTTGAGGAAGTGATCTGGGGGAGTGAAACTCAACATTTTGGAGTGATTGGAGTGATGCTACATTTATTTTTCTAGGAAGGCCGTATTTTCCAGCTAGTTGAGGAGGACGTGGTATTTAGGGGTCAATTTTAGGGGTTAGAACATGACCAAACCCTTTATGGGTTTTGGTGGGTTTGTTTAGAGGAGCCTGAGGCTAATTTTGCAGAATTTTCTAAGCACCAGAGGAGGGTCTTTAAACAGTTTCCAACAGAAAAAGTAGTTTCTCTAGGGCAGCACAGGGCATATTTGGGGCAACTCATCTCCACATCTGGGCATTGTATTTTCTGACCTGGGGCTTAGTTAGCTTGCCATTGTGGCAAGCACAGGTGCACTCCTTTCATACCCCATTGTACTATTGCTCCATATATATATAACAAAATGGCTCGGCTGGATGGTGTTTTGGGAGATTTTCTGGTGTATACTTGTATTTCTAAATTTTGTGTGTTCATGTTAGTTTTTGCTTTGTGTATCATTGTATTTCCTGAGTGGGAATATTACACAAGGTAAAATATAGCATGAAAGAGTACTTAGAGGACAATGAGAATATATCCATCCATCAACATTGCAAAAAGAAGCTCCAAGAAAAGATAGCGAAATTTTTCCAAATGTCAGAGTGCATCCAAACATCCAAAATTCATCCAAAATTGCAAGTCCGAATTTCTCAAGTAGAGAGATCGAGATCCAAGTGATAGATAGGGTCCCCATCACAAGGATGGCCATTAACCTCCCATTTCCCCTTTTCAACATATAAATAGTCCTCAATATCATCATCAAAAGGGTTGGTCGAAGCATCTTTCTCAAGATCTTTGTCATGCACAATGGGAGGAGGAATACCTTGGTTAAGATCATCCTCATCAAGTTTCCCTTCAAAGGCATCCTCATTACTTGCGTCATGTGGACCAGGTATGAATGGATTTTCTTCTTTTTTATTGCCTTCATCGCTGATCATATCTTGATGATCTGACAAAGGGGCTTCTTTTTCCTTACTTTCTTGAGCATTACTACTTTCCTTGCCTTGGCCATCATCCCATCTCTTCAAGAAGACATCTTCAAATTGATTAAAATCGACAATGCTTCTCGGAGGGAGACTATTATACCAATCTATAACTTTGCCTTCAAATGTTAAAACAAAGAGCATCAAAGCTACATACTCGCTAACTATATTATTACATATCATTCTTCCTGCAAGATCGTACACATGGTCGCCTGCACTATCACTTCCATCAAATTTAAGCAGCCACTTATGCTGTTGTTTGGGTAATTCATCAGGGTTACCACAACATTCGACAAACTTTAAAGGTTCAAATGAAATGATCTCCAGATTCTCCATTTTTTATTTTTGGTGTTGGATGCTAACATTTACTAGGAATCGCTAAGGTGAATTCGAAGTGCCTAAAGAGATGCTTGCTTCACCCTACAAACATTGACTTTGGAGTTCAATGAAGAACTAGGGCTTCGTTCTTCCAATGGAGTTGCCAAAAGATATATCAATGATGTCGTAAGGGAGCAAAACACTCTCGTTTCCTCCACAATAGTGCCAAAAATGTTGTTGCACAACTAGTAGGCCTAGTAGATAGGCTAAAGTTAGAAGGCACAACAACAATTTGGGACAAAGGCCCACTGTCACCACAACCTATGTCCCCTTCTCTTCTCGGATTTTCACCGATGGGAGGAGTGCTAGTATCCCTCACTTGTGATTAATGTTTCTATAATAAGGTTCAAAATGAGGCAAGGATGGCTCATCCAATGGAAATGTTCAATTAAAGAGCGAGCTTTGGGAGAAGCTAGTAAAACTCTCCACGAAAAACCCCTTGAGAGATACACTATACAAGACCTAGGGTTTAGATATTTAATGAGGTAAGAATTCATCCAAGGCTAAGATAGTCAAGGGAAAAGGTTTTGAATCATATGCTACTAAAGTACAAACCTTCAAGAAATCCCTAAGTTGAAGGATGGCCCCTAGGGTTCCCACTTGGTGTGATAGCTAGGGCATCAATTTAATTGAAATTCCATTGTCAGAATTCACTCTAAACTTGTGGATTCCTAGAGGAGACACAAAGGAAGAATTATGTCGAGACAGAATCCCAAAATTCCTCCTTCCTAAAATTTCGCACCAAGCCTTACCAGGCCTCCTTATCCTTAAAGGGACAAAGAAAAGAGGGAAGAAGAAGGTGAGAAGAATGATCTTTTGTTGAGTTAATGTGATCACTAAGGATCTAGCACGTATGCCTAGTAATTAGGAAGATTGGAGTCAAAATGATCTTGTTTTGTGAACTTCACTTTTCAAGGAGACCTAGAAGCAGCTTCGCATGCCCTAATTGAGGCAACTTCACGGCTAATCTAGAATTTCATACTTCTTTAGGCAGAATTGATGGAGTTTCAAGGATGCAAATTATCCTCTAGGAACATTCATTCATTCATCGTCTTATGAGCAACACATGCAAAATTTTCCAATAGTATCAACGCCTTAAACAATCTTTCATGAATCAGGGAACAATAATAGCCATAAGAATAAAATTCCATGCATTAGGCATTCATTATTTCAGAAATATAGCATCATAGAGTACTTACAAGACAAAGAAGAGCATATCCATCCATCAATTTGCCAAAGAGAAGTTCCAAGAGAGAGCGAAATTATTCCAAACATCAAATTGCATTTAATCATCCAAAATCATTCCACTAATTGTAGGCCGAAAATCCTCTAATGAGGTAGTCGAAAATCCCAAGTGTGATGATCCAAAGTGAGAGAATGTCTCTCTTATTTATTCAAGTCTTAGAAGTCTGATTTCCTAATGAGGAAGCCCCTAAAGTGTTAAAACAAGGTAACAAACCCTTGGTTACAAGCCAACCATGATAGCTTTACATTAATGATTATTAAACTTGTCTTTTAGCCCTTGTAATTAATGTGAAGTGCTCTCCAATGCTAGCTTTGAGGCCTCATGTGACAGGAATGAGGGCGAGTGCCTCGAAAGTGATGAATAAGAGGGGTGTCCCATCCAAATGTTGCAAAACATCTCCAAAATGCAAGTTGCTCTGAGTGGGCTCCAAATGGATCAAGATCATGTTGATGCTCCATCAATGAGTACTGGAAAATGGCACATGCCCTCCCATGTCCCTCCAGATGAGACAAATCCTCCTCTGGGCCTTGGATCAACTGCCAAGTATCAGGTGCAAATGTGTGCCCTGTTGGGAAACATGGTCCAATTGCATCATCATCTTTGTATGGCTGGGGCACGAACAGGAAATGTGTGGTGCTAAAGAGGCCCATGGTGTGACAATCAATGCTTTGCAATAATGGAGGCCCATGTGTCTCAACGCTCACCCTACAAGTTCCATTATGACCCTTTGGAGGGCTTGGACCCCGTATTGGGAGACCAAGTCCAAGATGAAGATCTGCCTACAATCCTGTATAAGATCCATCATCCAATGCTTCTCCCTACCTTCTAGTACAACTAATCATTAGTGCAATTGAGTAAATAAGCTTGCTAATGAAGGGTAGAATTAGATACTTCATAGTGGCATGCCCTTTTAAATGGGATTTAAAATGTATAGGTGCTACCTTGCTTGACAAGAGAAGTCAATGAAGGACCCTATTAAGCAGTTTCAACCTCTAAGGGAGTGAAAGATCCAAGGTACATCTATTAAGTGGCAGGTGCCATGTGAAATAATGATGGAACAGAGTGGGGGCAAGAGGGAAGGCTCCAAGCCACATGCCATGGTATAAGGGTAGCTATGATAAAAGAAGCTCCCACATTGGGTGTAAGAATGTAGGCGGGAGCAATCGTAGTACATGAGTTATCCCAACCTTTGTTTTTCCACACTTCTTCATATGCCTTTTGGCTTTTATTTATTTTTCTTCTTTTTACTGCTCGGGGCTTAAGGGGATGAGAGCATGATGTGTAAGATGTAGCAATGGTTACCCCCTTAAGGTGGGGTAATTGATTGCCCACTAAGGGTTGGGACAATCATTGGTTCCTTAATGATGCAGGGGCATTCATAGGGGCCCTAGGAACTAGGGTGATGGCCATAATGATAGAGGTAGAGCTTATGTTTGACTTTTGCTCGCGCTAAATTCTTTTGCCTCGACCATATTTTGCATTTTGTGGTATATTTTGTGTTGTATGTGGCCATATTATGCTTTTATCTTTCTTTTTAGCTGCATCAACCTCTGGGGCATCGTTCAAGGCTTGACCCAATGTGTGGACAATGGGAGGGGGAGGCTAACACCTTGTGGACCCAATGGACTAATGTGGACCCAGATGGGGAAAATGTGAAAATGGCTTGTAATGAGTGGAGGGGAGTGAGATATGTGGTATCGAGAAGCTAGACAACACAACCAAAATCAAGGTTTCCCATGTAGTGCCGCTCCTAAAGCTAGTAGCCTCTAGAGGAGATCCCATGGGACTAGGTTACAAGTTTAACCCTCAAGTTGAGGTAAGAGAACAAGAGTATAGTCAAAGCCCACACTTTTGACCGAATCCCCCAACCAATCCATGGCCAAATGTGCCCAAGAAAAGCAAGCATAAACACCCAGTTACATAATGAATAATCATACCTTTGGGTTTGGATGGCCCACCTTCAAACATACGAAGATGAGCGAGGGCACACAAGAGTTGACTCAGGTGGCAGAGAGTGGTAGCACATCAAACTATCTAGTGGTTGCAAGGGGGCTGTTGGCTACGGGCTGAAGACAAATCTAGGAGAAAATTTCTCATATAGGGGTCACCCATTGGTGGTGGGTAACAAAGCCGATCTTGAGTGAGAGCAAGAATATATTATTTTTGACTTAGAGAAGTAAGTCGACTTATGTTGGAGGCATACCTCAAATTAAAATTCAATATTTTATCCTTTTGGACCCATAATTTGGAGCAAGCCTTTTTTGATTTGAGATTAATCCCCTCAAAAATGTTAATTAAATTTTTAATGAATATGCCATGGTCTCATGATTTTCAACAAATAATGAATTTTCATATAAACTATGTTGGGGTTTTAGCCCACATAATGGGTACTTGATCTTTAAAGGCCAATATCTCCTTGACTGTGAGGAGTTACAAGATGTGCCATATACCATCAGAATCGGCATGATGAGGAACATCGATGACGATGAGCTTGAGATCAAATTCATTGATTTTCATCTTCAAGAACCTCATCAAATGCGAGGCTATTAGGGTTTCCAACCATGCTCCCATGGCTATTTGTCCATTGAAGGTTTCCATTAATGTAATCATGATGTATATTAAGAGTGTTCAAGAACCAATGTTGACATCAGTGACAACACCATTCAACAATAACCTTGCTCTTCATTCAAATGTGACCTTGTGAGTCATATTGGATGTATTGTCTTAAGGTTTTAGAACTTATTATTGTGTCAGAGTTCTCACCTTCCAAACATATAGATAAAACATAGGACTATGTTCATAGTTATCACTGGTATCATTAAAACACAAAGAATGGGATCGATAGTTGTTCTGTTCATGTTGTGCAATATTGCTTTGGTCATCTACAAAATCAAGGAGATAGGCATCTACTTCAAATTGTTCAAATTCTATGGTGTCAATCTTAGAGAACTTAGAGAAGACACTTCTATTTGTATTCAATATTCTCTCATATTGTTTGTGTGGTGCTTCTTCATCTTGTTGTTTATAGTTTTGTCCTGATGGCATGATATTCTTCCCTGCACATATGAGCCATTATTCAGATGAACTCTAGGTCAAGAATCTCTTTCTTCATCTCCATTTCCCTTTTCAAGATGATCATGATGAGGATTAGCTGAAGGGAGAGAGTTTTTGGTTTGCATCTTAATAGGTTCTTGGCATGAATTTGTCACAAGATCAAACCTATCTTCGCCATCATCCTCAGTGTCATAGTGAAGGGTAGCTCAGGCAAGTATTCTAGTCTCAGGAGGTGTCAATGAGGCTAGAGACACAGTTGGATTAATTATCTCGAATACCCAAAAAATGTTTCTAAGGAAAGTTGTCTTAATTAAAATTAATTAGCCAGCTTAATTATTTTCCTAACTTAGGAAAAGTGGTTAATTAATAGGGATTAGTTGAGGCAAATTGATTTTCCTCTAATGACTTCTAGAAAAGTCATGTGATGGGGTCAAGATGATCTTAGCCATAGATTGAGATTAGATCGTGGTCGTTGATTACTCAACGAGAAATTATAAGAGGAAATCAATAAGCATTTGGAGAACACATTCAAGTGATAGAATTGCAGTGAGAGCAAGGGAATAATGATAACATGGAGGACACTATTAGTTTAGATCGACAATGATTGAAGATCGAGTTGCAAAATAGATTTCTTAACAACCATTTCTAGTTTCACAGTGATAGAGGGAGATCGATTTTATTTGCAAAGGTTGAGTTTTCCTAGCAATGTGAGTTGGACTAGTGAGCTTGTGTTGCCAGAGCAAGAGAAAATTTGCAAGAGTGATTGATTTGCACAGGAGAAGTCGAGTTTTCCAGTGGAAGTCGAATTTCCAGAGGAGTTCAAGTTAATTTCGCAGCCAATGCGAGTTGCCAATGGAAGCCGAGTTATCTAGAGTTGCATGTGTGGATCAGTTTAAGGTTAAAGAGGAGGGCTGAATTGAATCAGAAGGGCCGAGTTGCTTCCAGGAGGTCAAATCGACTAGTAAAAGTGAAGAAAATATTTTTTCGGAGTTTTGCTAATTTACGACAAACAATTGTAATAATTCTCAATTATAAAATTGCTAAATAATAAAATAGATATAAGTCTTTCGGATTAATCACGTCGTTAGGATTTGGTCGACGTTTCGGACCAACTAATGTGGTTCATCTTTAGGGCCAACTAATGTGATTCACCTTGTCCTGAAGATGAACCACATTAGTTGGTACGAAACGTCGACCAAATCCTAATGACGTGATTAATGCGAGAGACTTATATCTACATTATGGATCACGAAATTCTTAGATCTAACAATAATAAAATACTCATCTGTAGAAGTGGTTTTCCCCACACTGGGGTTTATCCATGGACATTTGTCCAAAAACATTGGTGTATATTATTTGTGTGTGCAATATTTTCTCAGTTCCTGCAATTTCGTTTTTGTGAAGTTGTAGTAGTGTTTTATTTAATATTGCCGCATATAATTTATAGAAGACAAATAATCTATTTCAAATAGGAGAATAATAACCAGTAATTGCAACAATATTAAAAATTTCACATGGTATTAAAGCAGATTTGAGGGCAGAAGAGGCTTTGTGTAGGCATGAGAATAGAAATGCGAGGGTTTATAAAACCTAGATTCAAGCTCTTTAGATTTATTTGGGTTTCGCTATATTTTTGAGGGTTCTTCATGTTGAAATGTAACTAGTGTTGATCTTCATTATTGTACTTGAGTCATGACTTGATGTAATTATTGGTGTACTTGTCAAGAGAAAAAGAAAAGAAAAATTCTTTGTAAAAGAAAAATTACTATTACTAAAATGAGTTTCTTGCCCATCATGTTGTGGTCCTAGGTCAAAGCACCCATTGAGTGCTCTAGGGCCCTTGTGGACAAGTCAAGAGGTCAAGGTCATGATGTTCTAACCCTTGGAGGGCTCATGTAACAAATAAGGTTCCTAGAATGCAATTCTAATTGAATGATCATATCATCAAGGCACGGTCAGAAGAATAAGTCATAGCAGTACCCAACATCCATCTTTAAGAAAATTATTATTATAAAATATGATGTCTAGAAGCCTCTAAGGGATGAGTCTGCCACCACTCTTCATGTTAGCCCAAGGAGGCCTAATTCGCTCTATTGAAAGGCTATATAAAGAGGAGCCTCACCTCATTTGATAGACATCGATCATGTAATATATTTATGTTTCTAGTGAAGTCTGGTGGAGTAATGGAGGAGAGAGAAAATCTCGTAGAAGCCAATGAAGTTCTTTAGAGGCCAACAATTTGATTAAGGGAGGAAATCTTTGTCATCCTTGGGAAGGTTTGGTTCTGGGTCAAAGTCAAGGTCTTGGAAGTCTTCATTGAAAATCTATAAGAAGAGATTTTTGTGGGTTCTCCTCTCTAGGAGAGGCTTTGGCCCTAGCTAGCAACCTACATCTGGTGTTTTTGTGTTTGCATTGTGATCTTCTTATTGTCTTGATGATCGAAAAAATTAAATAATGATGATAATATCCTAATATAAATCACAAGAAAACGTCAAGGATAAAAAGAGAAATCAAATTAAATAAGTACCCTATCTTCTTGCCCTAGATATCTCAACACTTCAGAAATGGCCTCAACAGGATTAAGAGATCAGGATAGATTGGATGGAGCCTCAAATTTTGGTGTCTAGAAAGCCATAATTTCTTTATTGTTGGAAGGAAAAGGTCTCAAGGAGTATGCGACTAGTGTGATTGTCATACGGTAGATCTAGCACAACTCACAACATATAAGAAGGAAGATGCTAAAGCGAGGAGGATACTCCTTGACAATGTTAAGGACCATATAGTTCCACATATCACATAGTTAGACACAACAAAGAAGATGTGGGACACAATTATGAATCTGTACCAGAATGCTAGCACAGACAGGAAGTTGATCCTAAGGGAAAGTCTGAGGAACACCTGAATGAACAAGGGTGAAGATGTTACAAGTTACCTCACCAGACTTTGAATTGTCAAGGACGAGTAGGTTGTAGTTGGAGATAAACGAGATTGTAGGTTGTAGTGCGAATAGATCTTAATGGGTTTACTAAGCACTGGGATGCCTTCGTTAGTTTAAGTTGGGATTGACTTTGGAGCAATTTCACCCAGGAGGAGCTTAGACTAAGGCTCGTAAGTGGAACTGGTAGTAAGAGTCAGAAAGGTGAGGTGCAACAGGAAACATGGCCCTAGCAGGAAAAGGGAAAGTGAAGAAGGGGTCTAGCATGTTAGTTTTTGTAGCTCATACAAGTGTTATAGTCTCTATTGGTGTCTATGAAGTTAAGGAACACTGGAGGATAATTATCTCCAAGACCTATAAAAAATTTCTAAGGGGAATGTCTCAATTAGATTAATTAGCCAGTTTTTAATTATTTTCCTAACTTAGGATTGACTAACAAGACATGAATAATGCCACCCAAAATATGCCACCTATCACCGATCAAACTAGTACTCAAGAGGCAAAGTCCAAGATCGGCACTAGCCAATGGGAAACTAAAGAGGGATGCCATTGTAAGCACACAAATCCTCTTCGCACTTACCACTAGCGCTCCTTTGATACAAGGGAGGTGTCCATATAATAGGATTACTAAGACAACGATGGCTCAAGGTGATATGAAGAGTTGCCTTTAGTAAAACATAAGTTGTAGCATAGGAAAGTAAGTTGATGGGGGATTGAGACTAGTGGTTATCTAGATTGCGCAAATGGAGTCAAAAGGGGAATCAAACGGGCTGAAATTAACTGAATGGGGATGGTGTAAAGTGCTTCCTTTATATTCAAGATGTCACCTATGGATGCTTGATTAAATTTCAAGAAATCAAGGTTTGTAGCCCTTACAAAGGTGCTCTACTCATGCACATGCTAGGCAAATAATAGTGATTTCTTTCCATAATTGAAGATACTATGAAACCCTTCATTAAATAACAAATCACAATACTTTAAATCTAGAAGTGAAAACAACAAGAAGAATGATCTAACATAACCTTGTTTAACCCTGCTTCCTTAATAGCTAGCCGTGCACTTAAGGTTATTTTGTAGCAGAATTATATATGTTTCCAGAAAATAAAGTTAGCAATGAATGAAAATAGAAGCTACACATATAGAAACCCTTAGCTTTCCATTTTCCTTCAAAAAATAGTCAATTAGACTCAAGATAATAGTTCTCCCACAAATCCAACCTTGACTTCAAATGGAGAGAGCTAGTCCTTTTATAGGGTTGTAGCTCCATCTCCTTTTTCAATAAAATATGATTTGTTTTCCTAGATCCACCAATCTCTCCAATAACACTTAAAAAATAATCTCAGAGTCTTCTAAATTCGTACTTTTCTCCAAGGATAACAATACAATAATAATCTCTCATAACAACTCATATGACAATTCAAAAATGCATACGATAATATGATGGTTATTCTATGTTTCTTCTCCTAAAGGTAGATGTCTACCTCATCAAAGTAAAATATCCCAAAATATGGTCTAAGGGCCGTTTGTGTGTTGAAGAATGTAATTATTGTCGGTCTTCATAATTGAGTTTGAGTCATGCATTTATCAAAAGAAAGAAAAGAAAAATTATTTATAAAAGGAAATTTATATTCACTATTTAAAGCATGGGTTTCATGCTTGGGTCAATGGTCAATAGGTCAAAGCACACGTTGAGTGCTCTATGATTCATTTACTGAGTCAAAGTCAAAGTTTTATGTAAGAGACCCCTTTTAGGCCTCATTATGTCACAGTCAAAGAAATAAATTTATTTTATCATGTCAAACCCCCTCCATTCATCAAGTCGGCTTTAAAGTGGTTCCAACATAAGTCAGCCTCTACTATTATTCATGTCGGCTCAATATACAGGAAGAAACAACTATAAATACTCGTGTGAAATCGACCCAATAACAGAGCAGTCAAGAAAGTTCAAATGGATTACATGACAACGAAATATTACAGGACGATGAAGTGACATATTACAAGACAATGAAGTATTGGGTGTTATGTTATTGCAGAACAATGAAGAATTAGGTGTCATGTTATTGCAGGACAACGAAGTATTGGGTGTCATTAGGCATCATGTCATTGCAGGATCAATGTATTGGGTGACTTTAGGACTCAGGCAATATGTTACTGCAGAACCAAAGTATTAGGAAACTACAGGACTGAAGCTCTATATAATCACAAGACCGAAATTTTATATGAATGCAGGAAGCCAAGGTTACATGAAGAAGGACAAGCATCTTGATGAACTACTTGTCGTTGACTTATGAAGAAATGGATTAGCAGATGTGTTGTATTTGCACAAGGTTGACTTGATGGATGGAAGGTGTTCTTGGTAGATTAGGGTCTTGGTCATCTCAACTTGATTTGAATCTATTGGAAGAGTTTGACTGGGTTTTCCCCTTCCTCGGGGTTTTGACCTGGCTAAGTGCCTACATCTGGTGTTCGTCTTTTATGTCCGTGATCTTCATTTGTTTTCGGCATTTGTCTTGATGATGGAAATAACAATAATAAAGTAATATCACAAGAATTTGTCAATCTAAGAGAAATCATTTAATAAACCCTAACCTAATCACTGCCCTAGATTTCTCAACAGTGTGGCCTCTCCAAGTGAGACATCCTATCAAATATGGAAGAATGTGCAAGAACACCTCCAATAGTGGGAAGTCTTCCTTCATCTAGGGGTTAATAGGCTTCGGTTATGTAAGACAATCTATTAATTTTAGGATAACAATGGTATGTTCTATGCTTAGAGCAATTTTACTTCAATTTTCTTTATTAGCTCAATATCATATCTAGTATAGCAATCACATCAACATGATAGTAAAATGTAGATAGAACATAAACAATAACAATAGAAGACAAGCCAACACAAGAGGACACAAGATGGCACTAGCCAGTGACAAACCTTAATGTGGGGAAACCCTTGATCAATTCTTCTTATAATTCTTCAAAAGTTCAGCAGAGAGAGAGAGAGAGAGAGAGAGAGAGTACAATTTACAATATTCACTTGCCCAAACTGATCAGTCAAAATAGCATAAACATAAAGCCCTAACTAGAAAGTCAACACTGGTCAACAGGGCTGAAATTGACCTCCAAAACAGTTTGGTCAACCTTGGTCAACTTGGCCTCCAACAACAAGATAATGCAACCCAAAACAGTCTAAAAATAACTAGTCAAATCTGTTCAACAAAAGTCAACACGGCAACTTGAATCAGGGTAGTCAATGCTGGTAATCGCATGGGTCAAACTGCCTCAATTTTTGTGCCCAGAACAATGGCTTGCCTAAACATAAGTCTTCCTCACAAACCGAAGTCAAACAGGGTCACCACTGGTCAAAGTTAGCCTCCTGAATTTTTGTCTTGCTGAAATTTCGATCAAATCTGGTCAACACAACAGCTAGAAAAGACAGTGTTCCTTTCGCAGGTGTGGAGAGAGACAGGCCCAGAAATCTATACCTAATCAAGATGAGAGAGAGAAATATGAATGAGATGAGATGCCAAAATGAGGAGGCACCTTGTATATGCAACGTTGAGGGCTGGAGGAGGCTAATTTGATGGCTGGTTGACCTTGACAATTTGTCCATAATCAAAATAAATTCATAACTTCATTTGTACATGTTAGAGTGGGATGATATTTAGATCAATCCTACACCTTTCGAAAAGAGGAATCCAAGAAAAATATTAGCTGCCTCATAAGCACTGTCTAAATTGATGTTTGGACCTAGTTGCCAAATTGAACACTCCCTCTCAACTAGGGAGAACATCACTTGCCAAACTGTCTGACAAGTTTTACCATCCCTGTCACTGCACTATTGTGCTTTGTTGAACCATGAAGAAAGAAGAAATGATCGAGAATGTATCATACCATTCTCCACTGACTCGAAGTCAGTCTCCAACAACAAGGAGTGTGTCATACCACTCTTAATTGACCCGTAGTCAGGTTCCATTGATCCCAAATCAATATCAACATCCTAGCATAGGGAGTATGGTAGGTAGTACACGATGCATCCATCAATAATCCTATGGTCCCTATCCTCATTTCCCTACTCATTGGCTAGATGAGAGGTACTTCCCATGAGTCCCGGACTGCATGGGTAGGATGTCCCAACAGGAGAAGGTGAACCATTCATCCGACTCATATGCCATAGGGGAGGGTGAACCACTCAGCGTATGCATATGCCACCATGGGGTATCACAGGGGAAGGTGAACCATTCACCTTGTACACAACGCACCACTAGGGGAGGGTGAGTCACACTATGGTCGCTCATCGATCCAAGAAGTACCCCAACCCCCCCGGAGCTCCCAAATCTCACTATCCATCTCATATAGGACCCTCATAAGAGGGTCTCTCCACGAGTCCAAGTCCTTCGCGGAAGGTTAAGAATTTGACCTTCTTGAGGGGATTCGTAATAATATCGACGACCTGCTCATCGATCCCAATATGATGGAGCCTTATTGCTCCCCGTTGTACCATATCTCGGATAAAGTGGTACCTAGTATCAATATGCTTGGAGCAATCATGAAACACAAGATTCTTAGAAAGACGAAGGTATCCAACACATGTCCAAACAACTCACTAAAGAGCTTCCTCAACTTGATAGCTTCACAGGAGGCCAAACTAGCAACAATGTATTCAGCCTCAGCGGAGCTTAAAGCAACCGACTTCTACTTCCTGCTCATCCATGATATTGAAGGAAAACCTAGAGAGAAGCAACATCTTGATGTGCTTTTGCGATCCACCACACTGCAAGCCCAGTTTGCATCAGAGTAATCATGGAGCCTCACATTCCTGACAGTGTATCTCAGTCCATAAGTGATTGTGCCTCAGAGATATCTCGAGAGATTCTTGGCAGCAATCCAATGTATATGATGAGGCTCGACCATAAACTGACTCAATGTGTTCACTGCAAAACATATGTCCGGACATGAGTTCACCAAGAACATCAGGGCCCCTATGAGTTGACGATACTCAGAAAGATTTCCCAAATCGGGCCTGGCAGCACTTCTGCATAACTTCTTGAAGTTAAGTTCCATCGGAGTAGTCACAGACTTGCAATCCACCATCCCAAATCATTCAAGTAGCTTCACAACATATTTTCCTTGAGAAAGGAAAATCTCCCTTGGCTTTTGTCCTAGGTCCTTCATATCAAATTTAGAAGCCAACTTTCTCTTACATTGATGAATAAGAGGGTCTGCACCTGTTAGAAAGAGATCGTCCACATTGAGTACCAAAATGAGAGGTCTATCATTCTTAACCTTAAAGTAAAGGTTCAGATCAACTTCACTTCTTGTAAATCCTAGCGTCATCAGATAGCTATCGATCCTCTAATACCAAGGCCAAGGTGCTTGCTTCAACCCATAGAGGGCATTCTTAAACCTGCATACATGTGTCGAACGATCTTGAACTTCAAACCCCTCAGGATGTTCCACATAGGCTTCCTCCTTAAGTGAACCATGCAAGAAGGTAGTCTTGACATCCATCTGGTGTAGATTCCATTCTTGCGAGGCAGCAAGGGCTAGAATCGAACGGATGGTGGTGTAGCAAGCAACGAGTGAAAATATCTCATCATAATCTACACCTTCCTTTTGAGAGAAGCCTCAAATAACAAATCTGGCCTTGAACTTCTCAGCACTTCCATAACACCATGCTTGATCTTGTAGAGCCATTTAAAGGTGATAACAGATTCGTCCTGGTGTTTAGGGACCTCATCCCAGACATCATTCTTCATAATTGACTCATACTCTTCGTTCATAACATCCTTACATACTTGCTGCTTCACAGCTTCTTCGAATGAGCAAGTTTCAGATTGAATAATGGTGCTCATCGCAGTTAAGTACCCTTGGTACCTGTTAGGCTTCTTGCTTTCACAAAATGTCCCCCTCGTTGCAACATGTCTCTCGACATCTTCAAGAGTTTTCCTTAGCCATGAGGGTCTCCTTTTGGAGGAGGAGGGCTCATGATTAGGAGGTCAATGGGATCCATCGGTTCTTTAACATCCGACATTGACTCATCCTGCGAATCTCCCTGATTTCCTACATCTGCTTCTTTGTCCTTCCTATGAATAGGAAGGTTGCTAATATTCCTTAGAGCATCATCCTCATCGAAGGTGACATCATGACTCAACTCCACTTCTCTTTGACTAGGCACATAGATTCTATATGCCTTAGAATTTTCACTATAGCCCACAAAAGTTCCTTTCTTCCTAGATGCATCCAATCTACTTCTCTTTTCTTTCGGCACATGAAAGTATATGGGACTACCAAACATCCTAAAATGAGAAACATCAGGTTTCTTACCAGTGAAAACTTCTTCGAGGGTTTTGGAGTCCAATGCTTGATGAGGGCATTGATTTTGAATGTACACAGTAGTGTTGGCAACTTCTCCCCATAGGAACTTTGGAAGTCCTTGATCATGAAGCATGGCATGAGTGGCTTCTATAATGGAACGATTCTTCCTTTTAGCAACACCATTTTGCTCAGGAATATATGCAGTAGTAGTCTCCGTCTTAATGCCATATTCCCTGCAATAGTCATTGAATTCATTTGACTCATACTCGGTTCCAGTATCAGTCCTCAAAATCTTGATCTTCTTCTCCGTTTGATTTTCCACCAAGGCTTTGAAGGCATGGAACCATGTGAAGAATTCGTCCTTCTTCAATAATTATATCCAAGTTTTGTGAGAGAAGTCATCCACAAAGACAACATAATATAAATATCCTCCTAATGATGTCACAAGAAACATACCAGATAGATCATAATGAACCAATTGCAAAATATATGTGGTCTTGCTATCACTTGGGGGGAATGGTCCACTTGTACATTTTCCCTCGGCACATCCTTGACATACACCTTCATGCTCTATTTTGAATTCAAGCATACCTGTAACTATCTTCCTTGCATCGGGTAGAGCCTTATAGTGAAGATGAGCAAACCTCCGGCACCATAGTTTAGATTGAAGAGATGTGTTGCAAGACATGGCCCCCAGTGGACTTCCTCCAACTTGATATAAATTGTCAGCCTTGAATCCAAGAGTAAATGCTTGTTTGAAATTTCTTTTCCACACATGTACCTTTCCATCGATGAATGCCACCTTAAATCCTTTGTCTTCCATTGTCGAGATAGGCACTAGATTCTTCTTTAGATTAGGTACATATAGTACTTCTTGAAGATGAATGGTGTTACCTTGATTCAATTGAAGGGTAACATTCCCAGCTCCCTTCACGGGATAGGTGGTATTGTCTCTAAGGATAATTTCCAAATTTGTATCCTTCTCCATCAAATTTGAAAAGAGCTTCATTTACTTGTTGAAGTGCCTTGAGGCACCACTATCAATCTCCCAAAGTATCTGGAGGAGAGGCAGTAGAGAGGGAAGATATAAGATAAAATTCCTTTTGCTTAGAATTTACAACATTAGACTCATCATACCTAGAGTTTCTTGTTCTTTTCGAAGCTTGATCATTTCCAAGTTGAGTAGCAGAAGCATTTTTTTCCCTTTGTTGTTGTACCTGCCATTCCTTTGATTGTTGTTGTTGCCCTTGGAATGATTGTGATCATCATCATGAGATGTGTCCCTTCTATTTGGACACTCCCTGGCATAGTGACCAAACTTGTTGCAGACGAAGCATCTTCCCTTCCTTCCATTTTTGAATCCCGGTCTTCCTTGACTTTGCTTCTTTGAACCTGCATTGTTCTTCCTCTTGGCATGAGCAGAGAATGCAGTAGGATTATTCCTATTCAAAGGCATCTCCAATTCCATCATCCTTGTTTCTTCTCGAGAACATCTAGTCAACAATTCTTCAAAACCTGGAATTTTTTCGTTATTGATCATAGTAGTGTTGAACACATGCCATTTGGGAGGAAGACCTCCAAGGGAAATGAGAGTGAGCTCCCTGTCAGCAATAGCTTCACCAATCGAAAGAAGATCTTTTTTGATCTGAGTAATACTCATGAAGTAGGATTTCATATCCTCACCTTTTGTCTTCTTTATATCCTTCAGCTTGTTCTTGAGGAAAATAATCTGATTTGCATTGCTAGATTTGAACATGCCAACCAACCTGTCATATATCTCGTTTGATGTATTCAAATCGGAGATGTAAGCAACTAAGTGCTTATGAATAGAATCCTTGATGATCTTCTTGGCTTTGACTTCACCTTTCTTGTACTTTGAGGTTCCAAATTCTTTCCCTGCACATAATCCATGACATCTTGTTCTTCTAAAGTCAAATCAAGAGACATCTTCCATGCATGATAATCAGACTTATCATTAGAATGAAGTAGGATGTGGAGGCCATTGAGACTTGTTCTTGATCAATGATTGCTCGTCCTAGTGGTTGCTCTTTACTCTTGCTTGGGCTTTGTTTTCCCCTCAGCTCTGGTACTATGTTAATTTTAGGATAACTATGCTTAGAGTAGTTTTACTTCAATTTTCTTTATTAGCCCAATATCATATCCAATGCAGCAATCACATCAACATGATAGCAAAATGCAGATAGAACATAAACAATAATAGTGTTAATCTACGTTGTCATTGATGTCAATCATTGATGTCAGTGGTCGGGATGGCAAATATTCTTGAAGATGCCAGAGGATGATTACAACTCTTGTTTAAGATGTCAAGACACAAATGAAGTGTCAATCATGTATCTTGATGATTATAATGGAAGACTACCATATCATTGATCTTGATGATAACACTACATGATGACATGTCCAGACTCCGATAATTTGATGATGACATGACAAATCTCCAATGATGTGAAGCTTGATGCCCTTATGATGAAGACTACATAATGATGCTGCATTTGATTGATGAAATATCTCTACACTAGTGACCCTATGTTGAAGAAGGCAAGGACATGATGATGGTGATCCTATGTTGAAGAACGCTAGGACATGATTATGAAGACAATCAATGAAGAAATAAAACCATGAAGAAGCCCTACACTCAAAGGCATTCTACTTTGCCTCCATTTCTGCACTCATAAATAATCAGTCACATTAAAAAATATTTTTTGCTACCTTAGAGGCAAAATTCCTTAATAACACCTACACCATCTTGAAGAGCATAATTTTGCCTTTCCAACGAGCTATTACTCAGCCCAAAACTCCAAGCGGTTTGAAAGTTATTGATTTTACAAGTTAATGATGTAATTCTGGTTAGTAAGCCGACCTGAGCTTCTCTGCCATGTCGGCCTGCCCTTAAGAGACATGTCTATTCGGTTTGTAAGCGAATTGGTGTATAAATATGACGTTAAAACACTTCATTCTTATCAATTTTTTGGTGATCATTTCAGAGAAAAGATACAGAACAAGAAGGAGGCTGAGAGGACTTAGTAGTCTACTGTTTGGGCAAATTTAAGGAGGCCGAGGAGGAATATTGACTATGATAAGCTAGCTGTGTAAAGGAACAGTGGACAGAAAATTACTTTGAACCTGTTGAATTTACCTTACAGCTTGGATTTGTTGTTTAGGACTGTGGACAGCTCGGATCATGGTCTCCAGACTCCTGTAGAAGCTTGAAAGGCTGAACAGTGTCCTATTACAGCTCTTACACCACAGAATTTCAGTCTTTTAGATCTCAAATTTTTGGCACCAAGTTACAGACTTGTCATCCGTATAGCAGACTTGGATAGGATCTTGTTTGGAGCAGCATAAAAGGCATTCAGAAGCAGATTTGAAGCATTTTGCAACAAACTTTGGAGAACAGTTGGTGGATAGTTACATTGCTTTGAACAGTCATCACTCACCTTGAATTTGTTGATTCAGATTTGTTGGATTGGTAAGCTTATAACACATTCTTTGGACCTGTTTGGAGGATAGAGGCATAACAACTAATGGGTGTCATTTATAGGCCTCTGAAGTAAAGACCTCAGTCTATAAGCTAATATAGACCAAACATCTTTGTCTATTGAGGGCAGCCTTCAAAAGCACTATTGGAGTCAATCCTGGAAAACATCTTGTAGTACTATTGAAGGGTGTCTTGTGAAGACATCTTTGGAGCCTATCTCTTGGCTCCTCTTAAGCAGCATTCTTGAAGTCTCCTTGTAGTACCTGTTAGTGTCAGTGTTTTCAGCCTTCCTCCAGTGATCAAATATGCTCTTACAAAGTTATTTTGAAGTGTCAAGGTCAAATTTTGTCATTTCAAAGAGTTTTCAAGCAAAATTTGGTCACTAGGCATTAGGTCTAGGGTTTGCCCAAATGTCAGTCCTATGTCAGCATTCAGCTGAGTCTATCATCATTCATAGGGTTGTCATTATCATGTCAGTGTCTAATGAGTCATTTTACATCTTGTCCATGCTTCAGTTGTGCCTTGGCAACCTCATTTCCCTCTCCTAGGGTTTTGAAGCCAATTTCTCTTGGATGGTCAAATCAATGGCAAAACTTGTTTCCCGATGTTCATACACCTTCCCCTACCCTTAAAGTACCATATCATACACTTCCCATCACTCAGATTCCCCAAAATCCTCATTTTTGCACAAACCCTAGTTTCTAGCTACAACCTGGCAATTTTCTAGGTTTGGCCTGTGATTTGCCCTTTTGGACAATTTTCTAGGTTTTCCAAAAGGAGCAGTTTGTTGTGGCTAGGGTTTGCACAATGACATGGTATCATCTCCCTTTCCCTAGACTCTGTTTTCCTACCTATTTCCCTCATGAAAAGCCTCCCATTTTCAAACTCCCTATGCAATTGAATCTCCTTCCCTATTGTCAAAACATGCAATGAAACCCTAATTCACTCATGACAAATGCAATTATGAAAGCTGCCAGCCCTATTGAAAGATTGTTGTTGTGAAAATTGGTTGGCAGACTTTGTTAATAGGTTTCATTACTCCCTAACCCTAATTCCCTATATCCCCTCATTCCCTCCATCATGTAAATTCTTATTGTCCTTTCCATTGGTGATCAAAACACACATTTTCCTAATAAAGTATTGATTTGCAAATGATGAGAGATGAGATGGCATGTTTGACATTGTGTGATTATTTCCTTCAAGGTTCCCTGTTTTTGTATATATTTTCCCTTTCCTTATATAAACTCCTTCCCCTAACATTTTCCTCATGATTTTTCCTCTTGAAAACAACATACTTCACAGCATTTTGCAGGCAGGGCAGCGATCATTTGGACTTATTTGTTCCACCTTGTTCAATAACATCATGTCAACCACTGAGACTAATGAGCAAGGTGATGACCGATCTTCATCCACGGAGGTTGAGACACAGCGAAGGCCTTGTAAGGGTGGCCTCACTCATCATGGTACTGATCAGCATTGATCTAGCATCAGAATCTGAAAATTTTGAGAATTTTGGAGCATTTTGCAAATTTTTGGTAAAATTACAGGTTTTTTCCGTGTCGCGTCCGCGTCGCGCGCGCGGACATTTTGAAGGACTGCTCGGAATTTTGCAAACTTGGCATTTTTGGAAAGGGCATGCCAAGATAAAAATTACCAGTACTCGGGAGAAATTTAATTTTGAGATTTGAGCCTCTAAAAGCTCAAAATACATCAAAAAAATGACTTTCTGCCCACTTTTTGAGTTGCAGAAAGTGACCTTGGGAGAAATGGTTTTTGAGGGGGCAAAACAACTCCAAATTCAGAAATTCCACTTGGGATGGAAAGTAGACAGGCCAAGCTTTCCAATGAGCTATCTTGCACTTGATTTGGACCAGTGGAACCCACTCAAAAGTTGCTGCAAAGGTGCGCGGACACGAGAGACAGGGGGCGCGGACATGAGAGCAAACTTTGCCAGAATTGACTTTTTTGGTCAAAAAAACACTGTTTTGACTATGGTTGATTATTTTTACTTGTAGATGATGGATAAATGTAATATTTTTATGGCACTTTGATAGATTTTACCTCTCTTTACTCTTCTAGAAGTTTCCTTGATGTAAAAAGTGAAAAATTAATGCATGAATTAGTTAGCTAAGTAATAGAGGCAAGTTGTTGAGATGCCTATTATCTAGTGCTTAGTTTGGAATTAGTTCAAACTGCTCCTAGAAGGATGAGCTCGACCCCTAGAGGCAAGGGAAGAGGTTAGCTTGCCTATATTATGTTTTTTCTTAGTCATTTTGAGAGGTTGGAAGGTTGGACTCTTGTGGGAGAAAGTTTCATTGTATATTGTACATCTATCTTTGCAATTTCAAGAGGAAGAAGGCCAGGGTTTTGCAGACATCCTTGTGGATTCTTGTGGATTGTAATGTTGATGGTGTGTTCTCTACATGTTCTTGTAAGTTTGTTTATGTATTCTACATCTCTCTTTTGCTTCTATTTGGACAGATGAAGTGGTAAAGTTTGAATACATTCTTTGACATGCTCAGCTTTTTAGTTTGTTCAAAATTTATGTTTTCTGCTATCTAGAGAGGATTCAAATGGTTGTTTGCCCTCTTTAGCTCCTTCTCTATCATCCCTGATCATCCATCTCAGATTAAAGCATCAGCGCTCACTCCTACCTTGCCCCAAAGATCCCCCTGCAAAAACTGTGCTCAATCCCCGCACCCTGAATTGCACTCCCTCCAATTGCCACCAAAAAACCAAAAATCTTTAAATCAACCCCCTTTATCAATTTACTAGCCTAAAATCTTGATTCCTAATTGGTCAGCTTATCATATTGAAAAATCTATCGAATCTGACCCGAGAGAGCCTTCTCATACCTCGTAGGGCTAGCTACGAGGTGAAATGGTTTGATGTAGCCTTGAGAGTTTGTCTATCTCAGCCTAGGTGAATTCCAAGCGCTAACATATTTATTGGTGACCATACTGGGGAGAAAAAATTTGTAATTTGCTCATTGACGTGTTATTTTATAAGTCTTAGACGGAGTCTGAAGATACGCCAGGTAGCCTTCGAACACACTCTTGTTTTACATCAGCGTTAGTAGATAAACGCTGCTTCAGTCGATCTCCGTGAGCTTGTGAATACAACACTTCATTTGTGTTTTCCCCCAGTACATGTATCAAGTTCAGATCTGATTGTTGATGGTGAACAACGATCAGGCACTTGAAAGGCTGAAATCATTCACTGGCGACTCCTTCACTGAGAAATTAGCGATCAATGTTTCATGGTGACTTCACTGCAGAGAGATCAGTAGCTTTGAGATTTTCAAGATGGATCAGATTGCAAGAAGATATGCTCCTTTGAGCCGAGATCACATCCCCGGTTTTCCAAATAAAATTCCGAAGGTAAATTGGTCAAGAAATTTGCCTATATTCAATGATGATGGTAAGAAAGATGCTGCTTTACATCTAGTTAGATTTCATATGCATATTCGCAAGTTGAAGGTTGATTTTCCCGAAGATTGCTTGATGAAGATATTCTTGGCTACTCTGGAAGGTACAGCCCAATCATGGTATGAAAGTTTGCCGCCTGCTTGTATTTACTGTTTAAAAGATTTTCATGCTATGTTCATTGAAAGATATAAGGACTCTTATCCATCATTGAATTTAGTTCAAGACTGCTACAAGCATGCTTATAGTTTTATTGAAAGCCTTGAGAAATATTATGAAGATGATAATTTTATGGATGATGAGATCATGGAGGTTCTATATGAAAATCCGTTTCAGTAGCACATAGAAATCTTAGAGGATACTTGTCAAGATTAGTAGGCCGAAGATTTCCATATGGCTATAATTGATGAAAGAGAAGAACTGGTTTCAGATCTGCCCACAGAAGACAGCAGCATGCAACCCATCAAAGAGAGCTCTGCTGCTGAGATCATAGAAAAAGTTTTGGATTCAGATGTTCATGAACAGCAAGGTGAGACTTTTGTGCAAGTAAGTGATGAATCTCCTTTCAATAGTTCAGTACTAAATGATAGTTTGATTGCCCTATCATATGAAGATAATCATTGTTTGAGCAGAAGGAAACAAAAGGTATTGTCTCCTTTGTCTGAAGAGGAGATAGATCAGCTCTTGAAAGGTCTTGTTTCAGTTGAAGCTACAGCAGATTTGCAGTGCACATATAGTGAGGAGAGTGTTGGGAAAACTTCTTCCTCTATTGAAGAAGATGACTGTCTTGTAGATCAGCAACCAGGTAATGTTTTCCTTCACAAAGATGATAATCCGGCTGTAATATCATTTGAAGA